>NAVB01000564.1:0-14779 GCA_002179805.1 Acanthamoeba lenticulata
TTAACGCTGCGTGTCATGTCGCTCAGCTCGTCCACCAACAGTCGCATTATGCTTGGCGTGAGCTTTGCTGACGATGATGATGAAGAGGATGACGATGACGACAAAGATGAAGATGGAGAAGACGACGGCGCGGTTGAGTGAGAGGCTTCGTGGTCATCCCGCAGGCATCGACGTTTGCCATCGTTGCTTCTTGTGGAGGCGGGCGCGACAGGAACTGGCCCGAAGGATGCAGTAGCGGCGGGCAGGACTGCCTCATCATTGAAGAAGATGAGCGAGCGGCAACAAGAAGCAGCGCGTAGAGACGAAAAGAAAAAGAAGGAGGAGGTGAAGGACAAAACGCACGAGGTTTGGGGTGGGGCTTGGCCGCCACCGGCTTTGGGTGCTTTCGTGGGCGGCCGCGCTTCCGTCGTCCTCCTCCTTCTCCTGCAGTTGTGGTGGTCTCCTGTCTTGTTGCCGTAATACACCTGCCATGGCCGTTAATCGTTGCCCGTGCTCGAGTTACCTGCCCGCCGCTACTGCATCCTTCAAAAGCGGAAAACGGACGTACGGATGACACAAGGGGCGCCCTGCGTATGTGCACGCCGTGCACCACAGAAGGGCCGATAGACCCAAAAGATGGGCCTTACCTTCATCCATCTCCTTTCCTCTTCTCTTGCTTTTCTTTTTTCTTTTTTCTTTTCTTTTTTTTGCTTCCGCTGAGCTTCCTTGCCACACAAGCAAAAATTGAAATGATTTAATTTTATTTATTTATTGATATTTACAATGACGAGAACCACAAGAGACACACCACTAGTCACCACAGTCGTCGTGGCTTGCCCAAAAGCTCGCGCGGTTGCGGGCGCGGCCCTTTCGGAATGACGGGCCGATGTTGAGCTCCTGCAGCACCTTCCTGGGCGGCAAGACGAGGCTGGCCAGCCCCTTCCTCCTCGTCGCCGTCATCGACGTTGTTGCCACTTCCGCCTCCTCGCGGTCGTAATAGCGCGCCCGCAGGGCGTCCACCTCTTCGATCTGCCAGCCGTGCAGCGCAAACAGGGCGTCCTCCTCGCGGGCGCTCCACTGAAGGACGTCGTTGACAAACGTCACCACGCCCTCGTCGTCGACGCCGCGTACGAGGAGCATCGACGTGTAGACCGTCGGCGCCGCCGTGCGACCGGCGTAGGCCAGCCGAAGCGCCTTGAGGCTCGCCTGGGTCAGCTGGCCGCACGCGTAGATCCCGAGTTGCCGCAGGTGCAGAAGGCCGCTTACCAGCGCGGCGTCATGGACGTCGACGTCGACATCGACGTCGTCAGGTAGCTGGTGGCCGCCGTCCTCGTCAGAGACGGCCGCCAGGTCCTCCCAGCTGTCGCGGGCTGGCGCAGACCGGATGAAGCGCGGGAGGAGGCCAACGAGGCCGGCGTCGGTGATGGCGTCGCAGAAGGAGAGATCGAGCACGCGCAGCCGACGCAGCTGGGCCGCCACGGTGCGCAGCGCGGTGTCGGTGACGAACGGGAGGCCCTTGAGAGAGAGCACGCGCAGGTGCTCGACCGAGGGTCGCCCAAACGAGGTCAAGTGGTCGAACACGTTCTCGAGCTGGGCAACAGTAAGACTAGTGTGGGAGCGCAAAAGGCTGAAATCAAAGACTTTGAAGGACGACGTGGGCATAGATGATTCGTGAGGGGTTGTGGCGGGCGAAAGAAATCGCTTGGCAAGGCGGAGGCGAGGGCCCGCTGGATGCATCCAGGGAGTTCGCTGCGAGTTGCTCAGCACGAGGAGGAAGAGAAAATAGCGGACCTCGCTGGGCAAGTAGACAATGGCTTCCCGCTCAATCATATCGGCGTTGTTGCTGAGGTAGGCGACGCAGAGGATGAAAAGAGAGGGAACTGTCCTAGTGTTTGTAGGCTGTCCAGACGGGGCGCCCACAGTGGGCGTCTCGGTTGTTCGTTTTGTGAGACCAAACTCGAGGAGCTGATCCTGCTTGCGCTGTCGCTCTTGCAGATGATGCAAATGGACGTCGCATTCGTGGCAAAGGCCCACACCTGAAATGAGTTTCAACCCGCCACAGCGAATACATGAACCAACGTGCGCAAACGAGGGCGCGTCCATCAAGAACCTACGCAAACAAACAGCGACGCTTGGAAGGGCAACAACCAGCCCATCTTTCGTAGAATCCACCCGCCCACGAATAAAATAAGAATTTCAACTTTTCTCTTTACTAGAACATTATTCTTGATTTTTCTTTTCCGGCAGATGCAGGCGAAATGTCAACCATCCTCGCATAATGATAAAATAAGAATTTCAACTTGTACAAGTAGATTTTTAGCAAACAAGAGCCTTATACAACTACCACGCCGCTATGTCTGATGAAAGGGATAAGAAGAGATCGCAACTGAAGGATGTGCTCCTGCCGACGCACGTGAAGCCAACCAAGTACTCGGTTGAGATCACCCCGCACTTCGAGGCCTTCAGCTTTGATGGGTTTGAAACGATCGACGTTGAAGGTGCACGCCGCGGCAATATCGCAATCTATGGCACCAACTGTTTGCCAGTGGGCAGTGGGTTGACCGTTCTCGTGTGCTCTTCTTGGCAGTTGTGTCTGCCACGAACAAGGTCGTGGTGCACTCCAAGGAGATCCAGGTAAGCGCCGTAGATTTCATACACCACGACGCGCGTCTCACTGCCACGGGTACACCATCTCCTGCCTTCCTAAGCTTCTCCTGAAGTGCTTCTAATCTCGCCCTCACAATCTTGAACGAAAGATATCAGCCTTGACGCCAAGGCCGACACGGCTACCTTCACCTTTGAGCGCGAGCTGCCGCTCGGGCAGGTACACTTGCTCTTCCCTTTTTCTTTGCGTCAATGCATCCATCCAGTCGTCACGCTCAGTCAGTTTGGCACTGCAGGCCAAGCTCGCCATCAAGTTCGTGGGCCAGCTGAATGACCAAATGGCCGGCTTCTACCGCACCAAGTATGCCGCGCGAGACGGCTCCCAGAAGTACTTGCGCCTTTTCTATATTTTGTTGGTTTTTCTACTCAACTGTATATTAATAATCAATGATTATGATCGATCGCAGGTGGGGCGGCTGCACGCAGTTCGAACCGACCGATGCGCGCCGGGCGTTCCCATGCTGGGACGAACCGGCCATCAAGGCCGTCTTTGAGATCTCGCTGGCCATCCCCAAGGACATGCTCGTACACACGCACTGCCTCTTCCAGTTCCCCTGCATGCGCGCTTTCTCATCTTAATTATGGACATACGCGTAGGGCTTGTCCAATATGCCGGTCGTGAGCGAGGTGGTCGATGACGCCACGGGCATCAAGCTCCTTAAGTTTGGCCCGAGCCCCATCATGTACGCCCTGGGCGAGGATGTTCAGCGTCCTGGACGGAGCGCCTGACCTTGTTTGGGGCTTTGGGGGCGGGAGGGCAGGTCGACCTACATTGTGGCGTGGGTGGTGGGCGAGTACGACTACGTGGAGGACAAGACCGCCGAGGGCGTCGTCATGCGGTGCTACACGCCCGTGGGCAAGACCGAGCAGGGCAAGTTTGCGCTCTCCGTCGGTGTCCGCGCCCTCTCCTACTTCACCAAGATCTTTGGTTCGCCCCTTTTAACCATTTATCTATCCATTTCATTTATAAATCTCTTACTCAATTTTCCATATTTTCAGGGATTCCGTACCCGCTGCCCAAGCTGGACATGATCGCCATCACCGAGTTCGCCGCCGGCGCCATGGAGAACTGGGGCCTCGTCACGTATAATTTCTCTTGCTTGCATTCTACTACTTATGTTTAGTAGGAAATTAATTGTCTGTGACAATGGGAACACGACGTCACAGCTACCGCGAGGCTGCTCTGTTGATCGACGCTCAGCAGTCGTCGGCCGGCCGCAAGCAGGGCGTGGCCCGCACGGTGTCGCACGAGCTTGCCCACCAGTGTACGCCGACGAACGTTGCACAGCGGCCATGCTTCCCCTGACAACACACACTCACGCATGGGGGCCTTTGGTGTTGCCATGCCACATCGACAACAGGGTTCGGCAACCTGGTCACCATGGACTGGTGGACGTGGCTCTACCTCAACGAGGGCTTTGCGCGTTGGGTGGAGCACCTCTCCGTCAATCACCTCTTCCCCGAGTGGGATATCTGGACCCAGTTCGTGACTGGTGCGTCGATCGTTCTTTTAGTGCAATCAATTATTAATTTGTTAATTTATTGTGTTGAATATTATACAGAGGTTCGCGGGGCGGCCACTAGCCTCGACGCCATGCGCAGCAGCCACGCCATCGAGGTGCGCAACTACTGTCCTGGCGGAGGGGATCGCCAACCCATCTTAATGTTAACGCGTGCTTTGTCAGGTGGACGTCCACCACCCGGCCGAGATCAACGAGATCTTCGACACCATTTCCTATGCCAAGGGCGGCACCGTGATCCGCGTATGCTCCCATCTTTTCCTTCACAGCTATTTTATCCATAAAATTAAATTTTTATTTGTACAACCAATTCATTTTTTTATCACGATATGTCGTGAATGAAACAGATGCTGTCGTTCTACTTGACGGAGGAGGTCTTCCTGAAGGGCCTCCACCTGTACCTGACGCGCCACTCCTACGCCAACGCCACCTCCGACGACTTGTGGAACGCGCTCGAGGAGGCGTCGGGCAAGCCCGTCCGCGACATCATGAACTCGTGGACCAAGCAGGTGGGCTACCCGGTCCTCACCTTTGACGAGGTGAACAGCAAGGACGTACGTGGCGAACTCCTTTCCATCGCGCAGTCGACATTTAGCATCTTCATTGTTGGTATCATCATTGACATCGTTGTTCTTCGGTCGTTACGTGCAGGGCAAGACCGTCTTCAAGGTCCGCCAGACGCGCTTCCTGAGCAACGGCGAGAAGGACGGTGCGTTGACATTCATTTCTTTTATTCGAAACAGTCTAAAAGAAAATTTTTACTTATTTTTATCCACACAATCTCAGAGGAGCCCGTGTGGAGCGTGCCCGTGGGGATCATCACGGAGAAGGGCAAGGAGATCCAGTTCTTCCTCATCTCGCAGAAGGAACAGGAGATCGAGGTCGCCGTGGGCGCCGACGAGTGGATGAAGGTCAACGCCGGCATGACGGTCCGTCCTCCCCTCCGCCTCGCACTGACGATGATGATGATGATGACGATGGTGGTGATGATCTTGGCGGCGAGCAGGGCATGTTCCGCGTCAAGTACCCACAGGAGCGGCTTCAGCTGCTCGGCCGCGCCGTCCAAGCCAAGGCCTTCCCCGCCGCCGACCGCCTCGGCATACAGGACGACGTGCGTCTTTAGTCCAAGAATTATATTCTTATATTCTTTTCAAGTCGTTTTTATTAATTGTCCAATTTTATTTATTTTCTGTGGTGATGCAGCTGTACGCGCTGGCCAAGGCCGGGCTGGGGTCGGTGGTGGACTACCTGAGCTTCCTGAGCAACTACGCCAGCGAGGACGACTACTCGGTGGTGTCGGACATCGCCGCCAACCTGCACGGCCTCGAGCTCATCGTGGCCGACCAGCCCTACTACGAACGCCTGCAGCGGCTGTCGCTGTCCCTCTTCCGCCCCATCAAGGCCCGGCTCGGCTGGGACCCGCGCCCGGACGACACCCACCTCACGCAGCTGTTCCGCGCGCTGGTCATCTCGCGCCTGACCTCCACCGGCGACGAGGCCACCATCGCCGAGGCCCAGCAGCGGTTCGAGCGCTACCTGGCCGACCCCACGTCGCTGCCGCCCGACCTGCGCTTCACCGTGTACAAGGCCGCCGTGGCCCACGGCGGCGCCGACCAGCACGAGGCCCTCGTCAAGCTCTTCCGCCAGTCCGACTTTAGCGAGGAGCAGCGTCGGTGCCTGCAGGCCCTTGGCGCCGCGCGGTCGCCCGAGCTGCTCCACCGCACGCTGGACCTGGCCTTGTCCGACGCCGTCCGGTCCTCCGACGTACCGTTCCCGCTCGCGGCTGTCTCGTCCAACCCGGCAGGGCGCGACATCGCGTGGCAGTACCTGAAGGACAACTGGCCCATCATTGACAAGAAGTTTGGCGGCGGCCTTTTCATTATCAGTACGCATGCCTTTTCTATTTATGTTTATTTATGTTTATTTCTATTCTAGTTGTTTTTAAATATTATACTTGAAAATTTCATTTTTTCCTGTTTTACGCTAATGTCGCTCGTAAATTCCTGCCCGAATGCAGCGTCCATCGTGGGGACGTGCACCAACTACTTCACGACGGAGGAGAAGGCGCGCGACATCGAAGAGTTCTTCGCGGCCCACCCGGTGCCTGCGGCCGAGCGTCGGGTGAAGCAGAGTCTCGAGCGCATCCGCAGCAACGCCGCCTTCCTCGCCCGCGAAGGCGACGCCCTGGCCCGCTTCCTCCAGTAGGACGTTCAGATTTAGTGTGGTTGGCTTGCACTTGCACATGTCAGTTTGGACCAATCCAACAATCGTGGCACCGTACGCAAACCATAACTACGGTGGAAAAGCTCGTCTTCCACAAAAACTAGAATCAATCAAGAAAAAAAGGCTGCGCCCTTTCTTGCAGCCCATAAAGGCTGCTTCCCAAAGGGCCAAAGACAACAACGATGATGATGATGAACAGTGGCAATGGTACGAACGTTCGTCGGTGCACCGGTCGGGCGATCGAAAGGCTGGTGAAGGACTTTAGGGAGCTTCGCGCCGAGCCTTGTCGCACCATCAGCGCCACCCCGCTGGGAGACAACTTCCTCGTTTGGCACGCCAACTTGCGCCCCTTGTCTGGCCCCTATGCAGGCTCGATCGTCCACCTCACCGTGCGTCCCGCCTTTGTAGCTTTGTCTGTACGTTGCTCTCTAGCAACTCACATGTGGGACGGCAGATGGAATTTGAAGAAGACTACCCAGCCAGCCCGCCGCGAGTGCGGCTGTGCGAGATGATTCCCCACCCGAACGTCTTCAATCACGGCTACATCTGTCTCGACATGCTCAAGAGTTGCAGCCGAAACGAGCCCTACGTCGGGTGGTCCACGGCGTACAGGTGCGCAAGGCGTCGTCTCTCTGCACGTTGATGCACTCGACTGGGTGCTGACAATGGCAATACCACACACAGCGTCCAATCCATTTTGCTGCAGCTTCAGGGCTTCCTGTTCGCCGAGAATGTTCCTCAGGAGTGGGGCGGTTCGATCAAATCGGTCACCGACGTCAACCTGGTGCAGGCGACGCGTGAGCGCCTGGCGCAGTTTGTGTGCGGTGAATGCGGCCACACCAGCGCCTGTCCCGAGCCGCCGCTGCCTGAAGAGGTGCGACGTCCAAGCTCTTGCTCTTGTTGTGGAGCCATTGCTGACATTTGGTGCTCTTCAGGACGCCTTCATGCCACCAAACCAAGCCCAAGAGGACAAGGGAAAGGTGAAGCTCGCGCTTGAGGACGCCCCTGGAGAAGGCGAACAGGAGAGCACTGGAGAGTGCTGGCTGTTGAGCCTACCGACCGAGCTTCTGCTGCACGTCCTGCAGTTCCTCTGCGGCAGCCGACAGAACTTGCTCATGGCGGCCAACTCCTGCACCCGAATCGGAGCGCTCATCCGCGAGTACTGCCTGCTCGAGCTCGAGCACAGCATGATGTGCTTCCACTCGAAGCGCACGCACGAGGAAGACATTCTCGGCATCGGCATCGACGTCGTGCCGACGGGCCAGAGACCCAAGTTCAAAGTGTCGCTCGACGTGCTGTCGCACCGTTCGTTTTACGAAGATGGCGTGCGGCGGTCGGTGTGGAAGGAGCCCTTCTCCCTCTTCCTCCCGCTCGTCATCAACCCACGCCACTTCTATCTGGCGCGGCCCCACATCGAGTCCCAGCTCGCTCTGCTTTCCAGTTACTGCGGACTGGACCCGACGAGCCACAACAAGGCCCAAAGCATTTTAGCCGTGCTGCCGCGCCTCATGAACTCGTTCATCGTGGCCCTCATGGACGTGGAGGCCCAGAAGCTGGCTCGCCTTCGAGCCGAAGCGTTGCGAGACAGCGAGCCGCTGCCCTCCAACTCAGAGGTGCTGTCAGAGCGTGCGCTCGAGGGCTTCTGCTGGTTCCACCACATGTTGCTGGCCCTGGCCGACGCCAACCCCGAACTGGCACGCCAGGCCAGCTCCACCGTAGGCCAGTTCCTGGCCTTGCCTGCCGCACGCCGCAAGGCCAGCACGCCCGACCTGGGCGAGTGGCTCGTGCTGCTCACGCTGTCTCGCGCCAAGTGGCGCGACGTGGCGCCGGTGTTCCTGGACGAGCTCTTTGTGCGCAACGTGCGATGGATCCTCCAGGGCGCACCTCACCTGGCCTGGGTGAACCGGCGCGACAGCGTATCTGCAATCATGATCGACGACTCCTTCCTGAAGACGGAGGTGAGTCGACGACTGGTGATGTTCCAGGTCTACTTTCTCCAGCACGTCGGGCGGCCCGGGGACTGCGGTACGGGCAGCCTTTCTCCAGTACGAGGCTTGCCGGACGGTTGATTGACGTCGGCCGTACACAGAATGGGAGGACGTACTGGTCAAGTACAACCGGACCATGGGCAGGCCCACGCAGTCTATGAAGCAGAAACTCCACGCGGCCACCAAAGAGATCATGGCCGTTGCCTCTTGGGAGTATGTGTTTTTAGAAACGGCTTCTGGTCATTTTCAGTGGGCATGAAGACTGACTGAGTGCGTGTGTGCGTAAAGTGAGTACTTTGATCGCGTGCATATGCCCCGCCTCTCGGCCGAGCAGCTCACCAGCAAACTGCGCTGGGCGATCGATCAGAGCGCAGCCTGCGGCTATCACCGCCCCGGACGAACTGGAGGCGCCTATATGCGGCCCAGCACCGAAGCAGAGTCGCTGTTCTTGCATCCGGCCTCCGTCTCCAGAAGGCATACGTGCTCGGAAACTGAAGCCAACCGGAAGCGTGCACGTAGCCGCAGTAGATCCCGCGGGGACCGATCCCCGAGGTCAAGGGAACTGCAGAGCAAAAGAAGGCGCCAAGGCAGCTATCGAAGCCGAAGCCCGAGCCGCAGTAGGGACAGATCGACGCTTAGGAGGAGGTCCACATCGCGTGATCGTCAAAGGCACATGGAAGCACGGCCTACGCGCCTTGACAGCGAGCTGAACTCGCGTCGGCCTCGCAGCCCTGAGCATCGCGGAGAGAACAGGCGCCGTGGCCATGGCCACTGACGTCACCAAGCTTGGTGACTTTGTCACTACGCCTTGAAGTTAAGAGCTTTGCGGGAATGGAATCCCATTCTCTGTCCGCGCAATGGAACTGAAAATAAAGCTTGTAAAGGCGCCAAGATGGAAGGACAAGAAGAAGGAGACGTTTTTGTGACCTTGGTGGTCGGTTCAAGTGAACCCTTTGAGTTCGTGTGCGAACGGCAGCTCCTCCACAACTCGGTACTGACAATCCTCGCAATCTGACGCAGTGAACAAGATGAATTAAAGCTGCTCGCCACTCGCAGGAAAGTGATTACCTGCGCCAGTTGGTTTCTTCAGCGTGGAGCGATAGCCAGAGGTCGCGCATCGACATCCGCTACGATTGCACGCCTGACAACTTTGAGTGCATCCTACGCTTCGCCTTTGGGCAGAGCCGCCGCAAGGTTGCGCAGCCTCGCCCCCTCGCCCCAGCCGCCAGTACTGCCACTGCCACCGCAGCAGCGTCAGCCGCGCTCGACCAGGCCATAAGCGTCCCAGCCAGCGTCAGCAGCAGCGCCGGCGAGAAGACGTCAAGCGAGGAACTCCCGGCGGACGTCTTTGCCCAGCCCAGCGAGCCGGCCAAGGGCCAAGAATGGGGCGCGCTGGCCCTAGAGGCCAAGCCAACGGCGCTCGACGACGGCGCCGACGACGGCCTGGAGCTGATCCCGCCCGACGCGGACGACGTCCAGCAGCTGCTCAAGGACGGCAGCTTGTCGGCCGACCCGCACCAACTCGTGACGAGGGACAACGCCGTGGCGCTCTACGGCGACGCGCTGTTCTTCCAGCTGCCGCGCCTGGCCGCGACCTGCGAGGCCTTCATCGCGCGCCACATCGTGGGCTTTCACAACGTGTGCGACTACTGGGCGCTGAGCAGCCAGAGCGGCCTCGACTTGCTCGCGCACCACTGCCGGGCCATCTTCCAGGACCACTTTGCGCGGGTGGTCAAGCACGACAGCCACGTCCACCTGCCCAAGGAGCTCTTCCTGCAGGCCGTCCGGTCGCCGTGCCTTCGGGTCGCCTCTGAGGACCAGGTCTGGGAGGCCGTCCTCAGCTGGGCCGTGCACCAAGCGGGTCGAAGCGACGCAGCAGAAAATGCTGGAAATGATAATGGTGTAGGACATCCGCAGGAGGTGAAGGGCAGGGACAAGGGGAAGGAAAAGGCCACTGGTGCTGTTGTTCGACAGGATGAAGATGGAGATCATGGTGATGATGAAGAGGATGGAGCCTCGGCAGAGCGGTGGAGGAGGGGCCAGGAGCCGTCAAAAGCCACAACAAAGCCCAAATGGCAAGGCGAGGAGGGCATCGCTACAAAGGAGGACAAGTGTGCGTTCGACGCACGCGTAGCGCATCTCGTGGCCGACTTCATTCCCCACATCCGCTACCCGCTCATGACCTACGCCTTCTTCTGCGGTGCGCTTCCTGTCCGGATTGAAAGAGCCTCAATTTTTATCAAATTATTTTTTGATTTTAAAGTATTTATCAATTTTATATCAATTAATATATTAATTTCTGCACTAATTGGGTCTCCAGAGGAGGTGGTGCCCACCGGGCTGGTGCCGCATGAGATGACAGACGAGGCCTACCAGTTCATGCTGTACCGAGCCAATGGGCTGAGTGGCTACAAGCCCGCCGGTGCCTCGTACCGCACCTCTCCACGCACGCCCAAAGTGGTTCGTCCGTCGTCTTCCTTCCGCTCGCGCGAATGAATCCACTCATCTCTTGGTGAAACGCAGAAAGTGGACGAGGTGGCGCTGGCCACGGCCCCAGGGCATCGCCCTGTGTCGGCCAACCAAGAGGTCCTGGCGGAGCTCTTCCGCTGGCTTTGGAACAAGCGCCCGCGCCTTGGAACCGTCGTGGCGCTGCAGCGCGCCATAGAGCACCGACTGGCTTCAGTGTCGTGCGTTTTTCCTCTCATTTTTTTATTTTATTTCTTATAAGTATTAAACTAATTATATGTTAACGCCAGGGTCGGCAACATGTTTCGCTGGATCACGGCTGAGCGAGTAATCGACAAGCTCATGAAGAGCGGCTTCGTTCAAGCAGTTGGCCGTTTCGGCGCGGGCGTCCAATACAACCTCCAGCGCGATGAGCAGCAACCCAGCCAAGCAACAAACAGCTCGCGGGCGCTTGAGCTTGTTGTCAACGACGTCCGCCTGTGGCTCCGGTACATCTTTTTATTTATTTATTTATTTTAAAAAATGTTGTAAAACATAAAATTATTTTTAAAATTAATTTATTGATTTGGTTCCTTCGTGTACGTAGGGACATGGAGTCGCGCCCAGCCTTCCAAAACAAACTCAAGGCGCAAGTCCAGTACTACCTGAACCACAAGAGGGTCAAGCACGTCTTCCTGACGAACAGCCACGACCTCGCCCAGCTGCTGATCCACGAGCGCCTGGTGCTCCAGCGCACGCGCGACGCCGAGCTCAGCTTCACGGAGCTCAGCGGGCGGCGCGACCCGCGCGATCGTCTCGAGAAGAAGGGCAGCATCGTGGTCAGCGCGAGTGAGAACGTCACGCTCACGTGCCACGAGTGCTGCCTGCCCTTTGTCTTTGGCGCCAAAGCGGCGCATCGCTATCGCGAGCGCGGCTTCAGCGTGCCCCGACGTTGCCCATCGTGCCAGCGTCGCCGAGCTTCAGCACGCTCTCAAGTGTGGGGGCGGCCCGGACGTCAGGCGCCGAGGCAGTGGAGCGACGGTGAGGAAACCTATGATGCAGTTTTGTTTGGGCCGGAAGAATGAAGAGTCTCTTCCTTTGGGACCATCAACAACAACTTCACCACTACACCAAGCCAAACCGCCGCAGTTGGAAAGACGAATTGGAGGATGGGCGTGCTCCGACCAATCACCCGACAGGCCCGAAGTTGGGCCTCCACAGTGATCGACCTCCAACCAGTGCGTGATCTTTGGCACCATGCACATGCCCTACGGCGTAACCTACCCTTTGGGCGCCCAGTAGCGCGCCATGCGCTTGATAATTAACTGCTCTCGGCGGGATTCGAAGCCGGGCAGAGATCCCAAGTTATTCCGCAGAAAGATGGGAAGCTGGAGGACGCCAGGCGAGGTCGAAAGCTGGCCGAGAACTGGCGCAGTGGTGGCCGACGGCTCAGCATCCGGACATCGTCAACCTCCGCGTTCGTCGTTCGCGAGGGGTGGTCGCTCCCCTTTTTATGGCACAGGCTGTAGTCTGTGCACACCAACAGATAGAGAAGAACGCAACTGGTCTCCTCCCAGCCTTCAACATTTCACAACAACAAGCAGAAGAGGACCAAAGGATGGCGACGGACAGCGGCAGGCTCGCGCGGGACCTGCGCTCGTTTGAAAAGATGGACGACCGTCTCCTGGCGCAGCAGCGCGGGAAAGGTCGCGTCCGCTCGCCTGTGGACCGAATACCCGAGCAGTCTACGTCCTCGTCTTCCTCGATGGTCGTGCCAGAGGGCACGACCTGCCCTTTGCACAGGTTGTTGGAGGAGACCAACATCAATCAGATCGCGGGACCTCGCGAAGTCTTCGTCGTACGCGAAGACACGAGGCTTTCAGACGCCCTTGGGTATGTACCATCTATGCGTAATCTGCTACAACATCATCTTTTTACTCAGTACTCAGAACCACTTGCCCCCCCCCCTTCTGTTGAACAGCATCTTGGCACAGCACCGCATGTTGTCGCTGCCGGTGCAGGCCAAGGACTCGGTGGACATCATCGGCTTCGTCGACGTGCTCGACGTGCTGACCCACATCGTCCGGCTCTGCTCCGAGGGCAAGTCCCACCCCGAGGCCGACGAGGCCTTTGAGTACGCCTACAACCTCCCCCCCCCCAAGCCCATTGCTTTCTCTTCTCTTATGATCACGTCGGTCGCCGCCATGTAGAAACACGATCATGATGTATCAGAAGGGCTTCAACTTTGCGAGCACGCCCGTCAGCGCCATCATTGGTACGTTAGTCTACGTCTTGGGACCACAGTGTGGTGGACGAGTCGCGGCCAGCATGACTCACGCCTGTGGGCTGCGCGCAGACTCGTCAGCACGAGATCCGCTCGTGCCCGTCTACGGCAACGGCACGTTGTCGCAGCTCATCGAAGAGGCCTTTGTGCGCGGCGTGCACCGGTACTCGTCCTCTCTCAGACTTTATTCATTCATTCATTTTGTAATAATCACCTTTTTTCTGTACAGGGTACCGGTCTACAACAAGGTCAACGAGGTGGTCACAAACATCGTCAGCCAATCCGGTGCGTGACTGCATTCTTAAGGTCACTTTAATACTTACTAACATGAGGACGAGGATGGCGACAGACATCATCACCTTCATCATGAACCGGATCGAGCGGGCCGGAGACCCGGCAGCCGTGCTCGGTCCGCTCGCGGGCAAGACGGCCGACCAGCTGCGCCTGGGCACCAAGCCCGTCATCTCCATGACCGACGACCTTCCGGCCTTCAAGGCCCTCCAGCTCGTACGAGCTCCTTCCGTCACCTTCTCGTCGTCTTCTTGGTCCCGCTCACGACGGGCGGCGGGCAGATGGTCCGGAACCGAGTGAGCGCGGTGGCGGTGGTGGACAAGGTCGGACAGCTGATGGCCGACTTCTCGGCCACCGAGGTGCGCGGCCTAAGTGTCGACAATTTCCCGTCGCTGCGGCGGCCCGTGGTGCCCTTCCTCGAGCAGTCGCGCAGCCGCATCGGGCGGCCAGAGCGCTACCCGTTCTCGACGCCCATCATCTGCACGGGCGACACGCCCCTGGAGATGATCCTCCTCAAGCTCCACACGCACGGCCTCCACCGCCTCTGGATCGGTACGTCTCGTCCCAGCTCCAGATGATGATGACGAGCCTGGCGGTGTCTCACCACATGTCCTTCTCTTTGAATTTGATTCTTGTTCTTTTTAGTGGACGAGATGGCGCGGCCAATCGGGGTGATCACCCTGACCGACGTCATGCGCCTCCTCGTGCCGCCTCCTCAGGAACCGTTCGCCGGTGGCGCACCCACCAACACGTGATCACGTTCTTGACAGCGACAGCACATAAAATTCATTCTTGAATGGAAAAAAAAAAAGGACAAAAATATGAAAAATGGCGCAATGAGTTGGAAGACTGTTTACAAGAGGTACGGAACGATTGGCTGGAGAGGGCTCAGAGCTCGTCGGCAACCTGAGTTGCCGCAGGAGTGTTGCCCTCCTCTTCAAAGAAGAACGCGTAGGCGGCCATGGAGAAGCTGCCGTCCCAGTGGTCGTGCAGCTTGACGCCCTTCCCGGTCCTGCAGCAGCAACAACACCAGGATACATGTGAGCAAACGAGCGCATGCTGGTGTTGCGCACACAAGCTGCGTACGACGTACCCTTGGACGGCGACGACAGGCAGCAGCGGCACAAAGTGATCGACCCGCGGGTGGGCCTGGTGGATGAGCGGGTGCTGCCGATACGCGGCAAAGTGGGCCTTGCGCGCCTCGCCCGTCTTGGTCACGCCCTCCTCGACCCACTGGTCAAACTCCACCGCCCATTGCTAATTGCGTCGACATACGCGCCCATTTGCCATGGTGCTGACGTCAGCACGTTCTTCATGTGCATCATCATCATCTTCTCAAGGCTGGTCGTAGGGCACGAACCTCCTTGACCTTGAAGAGACGAAAC
>NAVB01000565.1:0-10762 GCA_002179805.1 Acanthamoeba lenticulata
AACTGATAACTCATTGTGGTGGTCTTTTATCTGTAACAGGTAATTAGCCTCGTAACCTTTGGTCTCCACGTCCACGCCATGGTCCAGGCCGGCCAATTCTATGCTGGCCCGTTCATCAGCGCCAACATTTGCTGGTGCGACTTACCCTTGTTGGTTTCGTACCTCCTTTTTTAATTTAAAACTCACCTTTATTTCAATCCTCGGTACAGGATCATTTTGTATGCCGGTTTCATTGGCGCCTACCGCCGTAACACTGCTCTCCTCATGTTCTACTTCATCGTCTGCCTACTTGGCGCCCTCGCCCTCATCGCCCTCTTCGTCGTCACTTCGGTCGGTATCAGCTTGCGTGTTCTCCGCGACTGCCAGCTGACTGCGGGCTGTGACGCTCACGCCGAGGCGCCCAAGGACGTCACCCTGGTTACCGCCACCGTGTTCGCCTACATTCTTGTGCCTCTTCTTCTCAAGGTTTGTGTGTTCCCTTGCCGCTCCTTTTGTGAGCACGTGGCTTACGCGGTGGGTGACCTTGGTCGTATTGCAGGTCATGGGCGCTGTCCTGGCTTTGGTGACCAGGCGTGAGATCCTTGTAGCCCGTGCTGAGGCCAAGCACGCCCTGATGGAGGTACTGCGCCCCTTGTCCACAAAGCCACTTTTTTTTTCCACTCAGGATTTCTCACGTTGTTGTGACTTGTGCCGCCATCGATCAGGAGGGCTTCACCATCCCCGCTGATGAGCACGACGAGGTGCCCGTGAGCCCCAAGGCGGTGGAGGAAGTGCCCGAGGCGCAGCTGCCCCAGCAGATCCAGTATGTGCCCGTCTTCTACCCGCCCGCCGGACAGGTACCTGGATCCTCCCCAGAGGCCCACGTGGCAGCGAGTTGTGTGTGTGGCTTGCGGAGCGCTGACGCTGCTCTCGTTTGTGTTATGTTTGTGTGAAGGCCGAGGCGCAGCAGGGTCAGGGCTACCAGCCCATGGGCGCCTACTCGCAGCCGATGGTCTACTACTACTACCCCACCCAGCAGCAGTAAGAGGGCCTATGAAATACCTCCTCTCGCCCAATCTTGGCACCACCTCCGGATTCGTTAGCTTGTATTTAGTCTGTTCATTGTCATGCTTTTTATAATCAAAAAATCAAAAAAAAAAAAATGTTTTTGCCCTCTTCTCTCTTGGTGAAGCCGTCAGTTCCGTGGCCGCTTCCTTGGCTGGGGCGGCGTCGTTGATGCTGTTGGCGCCGAACCGGCGTTGGTCGCCTTTGTGCTCTCTTTCTTGGCGACGTGGTCCTCCAAGTAGTCTGTTTGCGACTGCAACAGACGGCCAGTAATGATCAATTACTGCCACAAGTTTTACACACGCAGCTCGTTGAGAAAGGTGTGCGTACCAGCTGGTATGTGAGCACGGGGGCGCCTCGCTTTCGCTTGGTTTTGCTGTCGTCATCCTTTTCGCCAAGCAGACCGGTGAGGAAGTCAGGCAGCTTGGCTGCGCCAGCTGCCGCATCCTCAGGATGGTCCTCGCCATCGGCATCGTACACCTCGGGCAGCTGGGAGAACGGGAACGATGCCTGGGACGCCAGGGGATCGCCCAGCGCACTCAGCGTCGTTGGGCTGTCGCCGCCGTCCTGCACTTCACCGATGAGCTCAACAATTGGGGGTTGTTTGGCCGAAAGGAAGCTGGGTGACACCCACCAGTGACGCTGACAGCCGAGGTTGTGTCTGCTGCGAGGCTTCGTCGAATGCAAACGCATCGCGTGTACGGTTCTTGTGCTTGCTTGTGCTTTGGCTTTGAACCCTTGGCGTCCTCGATTCACTGGCAGTGGCGGAGAGCAACGGCAGTTCCCCTTCCAGTGTCTGTGCGTAGTAACGATTAAATTCAAGCTCATTCACATCTTCGCCGTCTGAATCAACACCACTGCTCTCAACTTCGTCATCCGCACGTCCGATGTAGGTCTTCTTGTCCGCCCGCGCCCGCCACAACAATCCCTGCACGTCGTACGGGCAGCCCTCTTCCATCACTGATATATCAGATTTTACATCAGTTTTCCCCAGCCGTTTCTGCTCTATTTGTTCGCTTTATTCAGATTTACAATCAATTACAGAGGAGGCCTTTCGTTGCACACGAGGAACCTCATCGCCTTCTCACGGCAAGTCGGTCAGGCTCTTGGGCGGGGGCGGAGCACTGTCCATGCGACAAGCTCTAGTTAGCAGCTTGTCAAAAGGGTAGCAAGGGTCGAATAGGCAAGAGAGGCCGGTACCCCAGGTCGAGCTTCGCCTTGTATTTGCCATCGTAGCCAGTGTGCCCACCTCCTGAGTTGCCCGTGGTCTTCCACGTCTTCTTGATGGGTTTCTGATTATTTCGTTTAGCACCACGATGAAGTGTACACAACTGTTCGGTATGCCACAGCTTAACAAAGGACGTACAGGTTGTTGGTCCTTGATCTTCTGCTCAAAGAAGGCTTTCTTGTCTGACATCTTGTGGTGTTCTGTTGTGTTGTGTGGCAGCTTGTGTGCTCTTGTAGCCGTGTCGTTTAGGGTGAAAAAAAAGGAAATGTCGACATGAGGGCCAAATATGATTGGGTTTTTCTTCTTCTTCGAGGTGCCCAACAATTCGTCGTCGTTGCCCCGATGGTTGCCTCATAGACAATTCCCGGGAGAATTAAATATTTTTATTTTGGTTTCTCTTGCGGGCCAAGGGGTCAAGGAGAGGGCTCTGTGGGCACAGAGTCTTGGCCCTGCTCTGGTCCCGTGTTGGGAGCTTGACTGGCGACCGAAGCAGGCTCGGGCACTAGTGGTCCGATGAGGCAAGTGCGTAGCAGATTCTCGCCGTTCACCCACTGGTGTGTAGCGTCTGTGCACACGATGAGTGCACGGGAACACGAGGAGGCAACCATGAAGAGACGAGCTCACACTACGTACTGAATAGCCGTGTGGCATCTTTGCCAGCAACTTTGTGCAAAATGGAGGCACCTGTGCAAGCCCAAAGTCATGCGTAAGAACGCGTTTGGGCAGCGCAAACGCTGGCAGCGCGGTACCTCCAGGGTGAAAGTCGAGGTAAGGAGTGACGTTGTACACTTTGCCGTTGAGCACAATCCAAGCGTCGTTGGGTTGGTTGTGCGCAGCCAGCTCAGAAGGCGTAACTTTATGCTGTTGCCCGCCAAGGCCGTTGGTGATCTTTCCTGTTGAACACAACCGCCCCCAGTCGGCAAGTGTATGGCCAGGTTTTAATGGCTCCTTCCTCCGTCGCCCGCTCACCTGCCCTTGCGCCTCCTCAGCCATCGAGAGTTTTGTCTTTGTTGTCGTGCGCTTCTTTTCTCTTCCTTTTTCCTCTTGGCGAAACATGTTTTGCCTTTCTTTATTGCTGTTTTGTACATCAAAGGTGCACCACACAAGTGCCCTACCCTGACCCGTGTAGGCCTGTGTTGTTGCCGTTGCCGGACGACGTGGCAGCCTTGGTTGTGGGCTTTTTGTTTTCGGTGCTTGCCTTTCTTGTTGGCGCTGACTCGGGAACGGCTTTAAGCGGCTTGCCCTCCTCGTGGTGGTTGCCGCTCTGCGGAGAAGTCGTCTCACTCTCCCTTCTTGATGGCGACTTGGCGTCGTGCTTATCCGTTTCTGATCCTCGACGCGGTGATGATCTCTTGTCCCGCTTGTCCAGCCCAAACAAGGATCGAGCACCAGTTCGAGCCAAGCCTCCCTCGCTGTCGCTTAGGCGTGGCTCACGGGCGCTGAGGGGCTTGGCGTGGCTGTGATCGTCACTCGGGCTGGTGTGCGTTCCGGGGAGGTCGAGGAAGGACATCGGATCGCGCTCCTTGCGGTGTTGCACGGCCAGCCCGGATTTTCGGCCCATCGTGTTGGCCTTTCCTTCTCGGGTGGGCACGACCAGCCGGCAGTCCTCTGCCTCCCTGTTGCTGTTTCGATCGACCTCTTCAATGGCATCCACCGGCAGAGAGAGGTGGAGCGACGTCGGGCTCTTCTCCCTGGGGCTGGGGTACTGGTTTTCGAGGCGCTGGAAGATGACCTCGTCTATCTCCGATGAGAGGCTGCGGAGCCGGCCGCCGATATTCAGCCAGTCCCTGTTCTTCTTCTTCTCCTCGACCTCCTTCTTGGGCTTGAGTTGGTCGCGTTCCTTCGACCGCTGGTGCTCCTTCTTTTCCTCTCTCTTCTCGCGCTGCTCGCGCTTCTTCTTGTCGTCCTTGAGTAGGTCTATCTTTCGCAGCAGCTTCTCACGCTCCTTCCTCATGTCCTCAAGTTCTGGGTTGTGTGTGCGTAGCCACACAGCTGAGCGGGTGCGTTGGGTCACATTGCAACCAACATGGTGGCAGGTGGTACCTTCGCGAGCTTCGGTGAGCTGCAAAACGGTCGAGTCGAGCACTCGCTTGAGTTCAACACGAATGGCCACTTCTTGATAGTAGCGCTTCTCCCACATGAGCGCGTTGACGGCGTCTTGCGAAACGAGAGGCTGCACCTCGCCTGAATCTGTCCGTTCGTATGGAAACTCTCGCGTGGGTTCAAAATGCACTCATCAGGGAACCACGTGAAAGATGGCATAAACCGGTACCTGAGCTCGTGCACATCACCTTGAGGTCTTTCATTTTGGCGATCCAGTCGTCCTTCTCTCCAACCGAGCCAAAGAGGATGCGGTACTCTGCCCCATCTCTGTCCTTTTCCACCAGTCGGACGCCACTCTCTGGGTTGATGGTGTCCACGCGTGGGGGTGGTCAGCCAAGCTTTGGCCAAAGCTCTCGATAATCTTCGTATTATTATTACCTTCCTCCATCGGCTCAAATGAGTCAGAATCCCGCAAGTTGCGGATCAAACGGCCTTGCCGAGGCGAAGCGACCGCGGGACTCGAGTTGCGCGGGGACAAGAGGCTGCCCTCGGAGGAGTTATGAGAGAACGCCCGCAGGCGAGCGGTGGGAGTGGAAGGAGACGATGAAGTGTGAATCGGAGGTGGACACTCGAGCGGCGCGCACGAGAGTTGGCCCATCTCCCACACACCGATGACCTTGTAGCCCCTTCGTTTGCCCTTGGCCTTGTTTTTGAAGAGCGCGATCTTGTCGTTGAACAGCACCAGATGGTGGTCCTTGCTGGACCTTGCTTTCTTCCGTCCTTGCAGCAAACACACTTGTGGCCACATGATATGGACTCAAGTGAGATCACTCAGGGAGTGAAAGACACGGAAGGCGACAACATACCCGCGCCCTCCTTGACGATGTGTCGACCCCACTCACAGAACGTGTATGTCTGCCACAAGTCGCAATGTGATTAGGCCGAGCAAAGGCAGCGAGAGGAACGGACTGCGGTTGGCTGTGTACCTCTCCGTGAACCAGCTCGACAGCCGCTTGCAGGTCCATGATCTTGCGCACGTTCTCCTCCTGTTGCGCCCTCTTGTTGACCTGGTCCACCACGTGCTTGATCTCTTCAAACGCCTTGACCAGCGGTGCATGCTCGGGGTGATCCTTGTCTGTGTATTTGATCAAAGACTGGGTCCAGATGAAGAAGAAGTGTAAGTTTTGGGGACAGCTTGGTCACAGCACTGGTGGAGGACTGAGCAGGTTTCGTACACCCAGCAGGAGTGGGTACTTGGCCATGCGCTGCAGGGGCGTGATGAGGAAGGACTCAAATGTAGAGTTCCGACACTCTGGATTCTTCATGCACTCCTGATTGGGCGGCAAGGCACGGGACCGTTGATGTCAGCTCAGCACAACGACCCAAGTTGTTGGAGGGTGCAGTCGTGCCTCGAGGAATTCGGCAATCTTTGGGTTCTCTCGAAGAGCCGAGAGCTTCTGCGACATGCTGACGTAGTTGACGCAGTAGTTGGCGTAGTGCTTGAAGAGGTTGGCCCGCTCCAGAAAGAGATTGCCCAAACCCTCGTCAGAGAACATCCCTTGGTCGCGCTTCAGCTTCTCCAGCTCCTGTAAGGCAACGCTTATGAGCATTGTGCACAGGAGGTCGACTTTATCAATGGCATCGTTCTGGGTTGGGAGGGGAAGCATACGGCCAACAGTCCCGTGTGTACGTCAAGCAGGGTGGGGATGTTGGAGAAGATAGAGGCCGCTTCCTCCTTCGTCACAAGCCCGCGCTCACGCATTTCCTCCATAAACACCTGCATGGCCCCAGAGGAGGTTGAGGCCAACGCGCCAAGGGAAGTGAAGAAGAGGGAGGGACGTGGACCTTGGTGATAAGCCGCAGATCCCGCACATAAGCACGCTCAGCGAGGACGATCTCCTGGACGGCTTCCTGCCTTTGCCGCTGGTCATGGGTGATATCTTTGAGCTGTTCGGCCGTGAGTTGACTGGTCCAGTGTTCGTCGCGCGCCAGCAAGGGGGAAGCGCTTATGCCGCCGCTCGGTGGGCCGCCACTCGGCAGATTCTGATTCAGCTGCCCTGCAAAGCGGCAAGAACTGGTCAGAAAGGAGATGGCGAAAGGAGAGGGAGAGACAGTACCCTGCTTGTGAGCTGCCTGGTCGGCGCTTGTGGGCGACTGAGAAGGCGAAGAGATGGGAGATTGCTTCAGAAATTCAAAGCTGATGTTCATGTTGCGCCTGGGGGAGGCCCTCAAGAAAGGGCAATCCGAAAAACCTGCTCTCTGGCCCTTCTCTTCGAAGAAACCGTTAGAGGCGAGGAGCCACCTCTCAGCTCTCTATCTTGAGTTTAGCGGACGATGCTGAGGCGAATTGGGAGGCTTTTGGTAAGCTGAGTTGGCGATCTTTTTTAGGAAACAGTTACCATTTTGCTGTTGTGAGTTCTTTATCGAACGTTGCTGTTGGTCTGTGCTGCCGTTGCACCGACGCGCCACCTGTGTCCCGACCCCCCCCCACTATTTACATCTTCGTCTTCTTCTCAACGCGGTTCCTTTATGCCATCAATGGAAGGCGGACAAGCCCTGCCGGCTGTGCTGCTGTTGTTGCGGCAGTATGCGCCCTCTTTGCAGTCGCTCCTCATCCTCCTCGTCGTCGTACTCGTCTTCGTCCATCCAATCGCCGCTGGTGGGGACTGTGCGCTGCTTCTCGAGGTCGGCCAAGCTGCGCCGAATGGCTTCCTGCAACTCCTCCTCGGTTTGCGCAGCCTCTTGTTCTTCATGTCTCTTCCTCTCCTGCTCCTGAGCAAGAGAAAGGCGGATCGCTTCGCGCAGGGCCACATCATCGACGTCGATTGAGTCTTCCTCTTCTTCTTCTTCTTCTTCTTCCACCACCACCTGCGCTTCTTCCCCTTCTCCTTGTTGTTGCAGAATCTCTTCATCGTCGCTCGAGGTGTCTTCGCTGTCACTGAAGCCACCAATCTTAATCTCCACTCGTGTGGTGGAGGGCGCAGGCGACGCAGGTGCAACTGGGTCGGGTGTGGCACTGCGCCGCTGGTCGAGCAGCTGGCTGAAGAGGCCGCCCGTGCTGCGGTTTGCAAAGAAGGGAGAAGAGAACGGGCGCGATGAAAACGGATCACCGCCCATCGACCAAAAGGAGGAACTGGGGCCTCGTGACGTGGACGGCTGACGCCGAGAGCGCGGCGTCATGTCGGCCCACGGATCCCTCTGACCGAAGAACTCGCGGAAGACATCAAACGGATTGCGGAAGGCCCAGCTCGGGCGGGAGCCACCCCACTCGGGCTCGCTCCACAGGTCATCCCCAAAGCCATCTGTGCTGTCGAACCACGACGTTGTTCGCCTTGCTCGTGCTGGTCCTTCCCGAAGACGGTCGTATTGCAGCCGCTTCGTGGGGTCACGCAACACTTCGTACGCCTCAGACACCTGCGTGCTAGAAGAGTGAGCCTTGGAGCACGCAACAAGAATTTAGGCCAAGCGAGAACCTCTTTAAATCGCCGCTCCGCAGTAATCAAGTCTTCTGGGTTCTTGTCTGGGTGCCAACGCACTGCGAGACGGCGGTAAGCTCTGCGCACATCTTCCTCAGTCGCGGTTGGAGAAAGCTCTAGCACAGCATAAAAGTCAATTGTCGCCATCTGCAAGCGAAGTCGATATATTTCCAAAGACCCACCCCTAAAGCCCCATCCGAGGAGAAGGAAGCCGACAGGGAAGTGGCGGTTGCTCTGGCCACGAGGTGCGTTCCCATCTTGATTGATCCAAGTGAAATCCGCTTTGCCTCTTGGCGGCTTTTTGCCTTCCACCGCCCGGCTGGAGTTCCTTGCATTCCAAACATACCAACGCCATCTTGGACCGTTGGGTCACCACTTGCTTTGGCGCGAACGTGGGGACGAACGCACCATTTGAACGCGGTGGTATTTGTGGCCATACACCCAACCCCAACCCGTCTTCGAACAACTCACGCCACAATGGTACCTTACAGCAACTCTGTACTACCGTTTGCTTTTTTGCCTCATGCTTGTCCGGCAGTCCATGCAGGAGAACATCTCGCCCGCGACCATCCGCCGGGTTGCTGGAGAAATGCGAAAGCTGATGGAGACTCCCATTGATGGAGTCAAGATTATCCCTAATGAGCAGGACATCACCGACATTCAGGCGATCATCGAAGGACCTGGTACTAGCACTCGCACCACTTAAGTGTTTGCTTCATCACCAGCACTTACACAAAGCAAATCGGCAGTGGACACACCCTACCAGGGTGGTGCTTTCCGCGTCAAGCTGAAGCTGGGAGCTGAGTTCCCTGCCGCTCCCCCCAAAGGTTCGCACACACGGCGTGCTGGCGTTGGATGGAGACAACGGTTTGGTACTTAATGATTTATCACAGGGTACTTCCTCACGAAGATTTTCCACCCGAATGTGGCCAAGAACGGAGAGATCTGCGTCAACACGCTCAAGAGGGACTGGAAAGAGCACCTGGGCATCGGCCACATTCTGCTGGTACCCTCCAGCCCGCGTTCTTGCTTTGTTCAACTGCACAGCGCCTGCGTCCTCACCTTTCGTCTTTTTTGCTTGTTCGTGTACCAGACCATCAAGTGTCTGCTCATTGATCCCAACCCTGAGTCTGCATTGAACGAGGAAGCCGGGAAGCTTCTTCTGGAGGCCTACGACGAGTACGCCAAGCACGCGCGCCTTTGGACTACCATCCACGCGCAGAAGGAGGTTGCCAGCTTGAAGACGGCCGCGAAGGACTCGGCGACGTCGTGCTCCTCGTCATCCGCTCCACGAAGCACCGCCGCGCCCGCGAAGACCGCCACCAAGAAGGCGGCTGCCGGGACGGCCGCACCCACCAAGAAGAAGACGGAAGGCGAGCAAAAGAAGAAGAGCATCAAGCGACTGTAAACCCTCACACCCCGCCGCGACGTCTGTACAGCACTAGATGATGATGGAGGAAAGTAAAACGTTCTTCGCCCAATGGCAGTACTTTTCTGGAAGGTCACGCGGAACGGGGAGTAGCGCCATGGTGGTTGATGATGGCAAATGAAGGAAAAGAGATACCTTCACCTTGCCCCTTAGGGGGAGGAAACACAACGCACAAGACGAGAGAAGGAAGAACACGAGCCGCAGGCAAGTCGGAAAAGAAGAAGTCTTGTCGGTCGCCGTATACGTACCGCAGGCAAACAAGCGAGCAAGCAAGCATGCAAGCAATTACCCACCAATTACAAGAAGACGTACAGGCCCCCATCCCCTCCTCCAGCACCACCAGGCGCCTTCCCCTTCCTTTCGTCGCCTTCGTACATCCCAAAAACGCACACAGTAGTCGCCGCACGAGCCGTCGCCTTGGCTTGTCCACGAGAAGCAAGAGAGGGCCACCCGCCTCCCACGCCATGGTTGTTGTAGCAGTGGCAGTACCTATGGGCGGGCGTACGTCCCATCCGCGAGGACTTACCTGCGGTACCTGCTGGGCCGGTCGGAAAAAAGCAAAGCGACTATTGTTAATCTCAAGATTTTGAGGTGTGGTGGCTGTTAACTGAGGCGGGGCTGATTGAACCTGTCCCGGTCATGGTCCCTGTCCCTGCCATCCCTGTCGTAGTCGCGGCGGCTGTCCCTGCTGCGATCCCTGTCGCGGTCGGCGTCGCTGCTCCTACTGCTGCTGTACCGGTCGGCCCTGTCGCGGTCGCTACGGTCTCCTCCAGAGGCGCTGATGTCCCTGCTGCTGCCGCGGTCGTCCCTCTCGCTCCTATCGCGGTGGCGATCCCGCTCGCTCCTTTCGCGATCGTAGCCACGATCTCCTCCGGAGGAGCTGACCTCCCTGCTGCGGTCATCCCGTTCGCGGTCGCGGTCGCTGTAGCTATCCTTCCTCGCGTACTCGGTCGGGCGGCGGTGCTCCAACGAGGAGGACGAGGGCGTATACTGGCTCACAGAGGGCTGAGTCGGCTTGTTCTCGGGCTTCGTGCCTGGAGCGCGAGCAGCACGGGAGCTGCCGAGGCCGCCACCAAAGCGCCGAGGCCTCCACCCCTTGACCGTGCGGCCTCGTTCCACGTCGACAAGCACGCGGCGGCCATCCACCTTTCTGCCATCGCCGAGCTTGTACGCATCTGCACATGGGTGGCGACGGTGAGGACAATAGTTTCAAGCGGGAGGATGAGCTCTCGTTAGGTATTCACTAAGCGTATTTCAAGAGAGCCGTACTTCTCATGTGCTTCTCCTGCTCGTACTCGATGAAAGCGTAGCCCTTCGGCTTGCCTTCTTTATCCTTGACCACAACTACCTTCTTGACGGGGCCGTAGTCCTCGAATTCCCTCTTCAAGCGACGCTCGCTCGTGTCGTAAGCCACCCTGGCCACAAAGAGAGTCTTGTAGGCGTCACCAGTTGCTTCTGGGTTCTCGTGTGGATCCCCTACAACACCCCAAGAAAATAAAATTAGTAACATTATCAATTAGCGAACAAGGGGAAGGGGAACGA
>NAVB01000567.1:0-33334 GCA_002179805.1 Acanthamoeba lenticulata
CGCGGATTGCTGACCCAATACAATAATACAAACAGGGAATCGGCCGTGCGCTGTGTATCATACAACCGACCCACGCGACGTCGCACTACGCCATGTTCAAGTCGGTCTGGCTCAACCAGTGGGGCTACAGGATCGCCATGTCCCTCAGCGGCTCGTCGCCGGCCCAGTGGACCACCAAGCACATCATTAACCACCACGTAGAGACCAACCTCTGCCCCACGGACGATGACACCATGTACCCCGTCAAGGTACAGGCTTCTACTTGATGTTTATTCTTGTTAAGAGACATGATGATGACGAAGCACCGTATGTGGTATGATTGTGCAGCGCATCCTGCACGAGTTCCCGCGTCTGTTCTTCCACCGCTACCAGCACGTCTACATCTGGCTGGTCTACCCGTTCACCACCATCTTGTGGCATTTCTCCAACCTCGTCAAGCTCGTGCTCGGCGCCCTCCGCGGCCAGATGTACGAGGGCATCGCCAAGGTACAACTCACTAAACATAATCATTTATCAACTTGAAAAAAAAGTTTATTAATAATATGTTGTTATTTCTGGAATGCAGGTGAGCCAGGAGACGTCTGGCGATTGGGTGGAGACGGTGATGACGCTTCTGTTCTTCACCTTCTTCCGCTTCCTGCTGCCCTTCGTGTGCCTGCCGTTCCCGACGGCGCTGGCCGTGTTCATGCTCTCCGAGTGGACCTGCTCGACCTGGTTCTCGCTGCAGTTTGCCGTGAGCCACGAGGTCGATGAGTGCGTCGAGCACGAGAAGAGCCTGCTCGACACCCTCAAGGCCAACGAGGCCAAGGGCGTCACCCAGACCGGCCTCGTCGACTGGGGCGCCCACCAGGTGCTCTCGTCGCACAACTACGGTGTCGACTCGCTCCTGTCGCTCCACCTCAGCGGCGGCCTCAACCTCCAGATCGAGCACCACTTGTTCCCCTCGATCCACTACTCCCACTATCCTGGTAACCTAGCTTCTCCTTCATGGTGTTGTTGTTGTTGTCCTGTGGTCTGACGCGGTCATCATTATGTGCAGCCCTGTCCAAGATCGTGAGGCAGACGTGCAAGGAGTTCAACCTGCCCTACATCCAGTCGGGCTCGATGATGGGTGCCGTGGCCAAGCACTACCAGCAGCTCAAGAAGATGGGCGCCGAAAACTAGACCAGCAGAGGAAGAGAGGGAGACCATAGGTGGTCGTTTTTGTCGGAATAAAACCCATTTGCGAAATCATTAAAATCATTAAAGAGCATATTTAAAAAAATTATTTTTCCCAAGGCGGAACAAGAAAAAGGATAGAAGCATCGCCGCGGAACGAAGAAAAAGAAGGAAACGGCGACATCTCCATCTCATCAACCCTTTTTCATCACGGCCGAAAAGCCCGGCAAATTGAAACGCACGAGAAGATAAGACGATGCCAAAGAGAGGAGGAAAGCCAAAGGGAGAGCTGGGTCGAGCAATCTCGCGTGACAAAGATAGAAAGCGGAGGGCCGCCCCTACCACACATGACAAAATCAATGTACGTGCCAAAAATTGGCTGCAGCATATACATCATTACGCCACCAATTCACCCCATTTGGCTTTGGGTGCAGTTCTATCCGACGGATATTGAGGAGACACAGAAGAAAGCGCAGCTAAACAAGCTTAATTCGCTCACACAAACGAGCGATTTGGGTGATTTCCTCTTGCAAGCTGATCTCGCGGAGAAGGAGTTCTTGGCTGAGAAGCAGAACGTCGTTGTCCTCACCTCGCAGGCGTATACGGGTACATGATCTCCCACTTGCAGGCAAATAACTCTTACATCTCACCCCTTCATTTGCGTAATCTCGTCCCAGTTCGTACGCAGGCCACTGCGAAACAGCTTGAGCTGCAGCTCAAGTATGCCAACGACCTCAGGGTCCCTCGACGGTGCGTCATGACCCGCCCTCATCTCGTGCACCGTCTCTTGTTCTGGTCTCACATCTGTTGCTACAACGTACAGGCCCGCGTGGGACGCCAAGATGACGCCCCTGGAGCTGGACCACAACGAGAAGCAGGCCTTCCTCGAATGGCGCAAGTCTCTCGCCCTGTTGGAGCAGCAAGAGGACCTCGTGCTGACCCCGTTCGAGAAGAACCTCGAGGTGTGGCGTCAGCTATGGCGCGTCGTCGAGCGCTCCCATGTCATCGTCCAGATCGTAGACGCGCGC
Source organism: Acanthamoeba lenticulata (assembly GCA_002179805.1). NCBI lineage: Eukaryota > Discosea > Longamoebia > Acanthamoebidae > Acanthamoeba > Acanthamoeba lenticulata. The sequence continues at coordinate 2,187 of NAVB01000567.1, forward strand.
AACCCAATGGTGATGTGCACAGATCTGGACCGCTACGTACAAGAGGTGGATCCGACCAAGAAGAGCCTCCTCCTCGTTAACAAGTCTGACCTCCTCACTACGCGCCAGCGGTACGACTCTTAACATTTCCTTTCTTTTCCATTTTTCTGTTTATTTGAACAAATTGTTAATGTTTTTAAAAACAGGCACTTGTGGACGCGCTACTTCCACAAGCAGGGCCTCAAGTTCCTGTTCTGGTCGGCCAACTACGAGAAGATGCGACAGGAGGCTGAGCTCAAGCGCTTGGCCGAGGAGAATGGCGAAGGCGAAGATGAGGCACGTGAATCGCAACCGGCCGTCCGCCACCGTCAGCCAAAGCGTCAGCCGCAGCTCGATGAGGTAGACGAAGATGAAGATGAAGAGGACGACGATGAAGAGGAAGAGGAGGAAGAAGGCTCGCAAGACGAAGACGAGGCCGCCGCCGCGCGGGCTGAGGCCGAAGAGGGTCCCCTCTCCACCGAGGAGGCGCAAGACGACGGCGCTGCCGACGACGAAGACGATGAGGCTGAAGAGGCCGACAACGACAACGTTGAGGAAGAGGCAGCGGGCGAGAGCCAGCCTCAGACTCAGGAGGAGGAAGGTGACGAGACCGCTGCGACGACGACAACGACCGCCGCCGCGCCGGCCGAGGCTACTGGCCAGGACGAGGAAGAGTTGTCAGAGGAAGAGGTCGAGCGTCTTTCGCGGATTCATGGAATCGACGATCTGCTTGAGCACATCCTGGCCTATTGCCCGCCTAAGCAGAGTACGCATTCCTGGCACTCCACGCTTGCGCACGCGTGCATTCCTTACATTTCATGCTTGCAGAGGGCGGTGGCGTCGTGGTGGGCATGGTGGGCTACCCGAACGTGGGTAAGTCGTCCACGATCAACGTGCTGTGCGGCGAGAAGAAGGTCAACGTGTCGATGACGCCCGGCAAGACGAAGCATCTGCAGACCATCAAGCTCAGCGACCAGATCATGCTGTGCGATTGTCCGGGTCTCGTCTTCCCGTCCTTCCTCACCACCAAGGCCGACATGATCTGCAGCGGCCTTCTCCCCATCGACCACATGCGCGACCCGCGCCCGCCCGTCGCCCTCGTACGCGCCTTCCTCCTCTTTCTCGCCTACATGCGTGTGTGCGGCGCGCATGTGCGGTGGCTGATTCGAACGCGCGTGTGAACAAATGAAGGTGTGCGAGCGGTTACCGCGGAGCCTCTTGGAGAGCATCTACGGCATCATGCTCCCGCGACCGACGGAGGAAGAGGATCCCAACAGGCCGCCGACTCCGAGCGAGCTGCTCAAGGCCTACGGTCGCATCCGCGGCTTCATGACGGTCCACGGCTCGCCTGACGAATCGCGCGCCGCCCGTATCATCCTCAAGGACTACGTCGCGGTACGCGCTCCTCCTGAACTTTTGTGCATTCCTGCCATTCCAAGGCTCACAACGATGATGGTGACGATCACCAAATAGGGCAAGCTGCTGTATTGCCACCCAGTGCCGGGCCGCGAGAAGGAGTTCAAGCAGTGGTGGGACGAGGAGAACGCGCGTGAGCAGTATCGCTCCTTCGGGTGGGAAGTCAAGGACACCCTCCGCCTCCCCGCCGAGGAGGAGAGCAACATGATCAAGCAACGCCGCGAGCGACTCGCTGAAAGGGTTCGTCTCTCTAATTTTTTAAGAGTATTTATATTTATTTACTTATTTATGTTTGTGCAAATTTATGAGAGCAGAAGACCACGCATGTGCCGTACACCGAGCGGCAGAACACGGTGGTGGCCCACGCGGCCGGGCGCCGGAAGGGCAAGGCCGGCTTCACGCGTGTGCAGAACACACACTCGGTGGTGCCCGTGCGAAGGATCGCGCAGGCCCAGCTCGCCGCCATCCAGCAGCGCCATCGCGCCGCCCAAGCGGCCGCGCAGGCACAAGCGGGCACCAACCAACAGCCATGAAAAAACCCCGCTGTTGGCCATTAATGTCGGCACAAATAGAATAGAAGACAACCAATAACTTATTTTCATTTTCCCTTTCTTTATTTTGGCCCCAGCACGAAAGTCTTTCACTCTTTCCGTCTTCCCCTTTAGCTCGCGGCTGGCTGCAAGATGAAGTGGAACTTTGCGCTGGCCCTTGTGGGGACGGTGTTGATCGCTACGCTCTTCGTGGCAAGCGCCGAGGTACAAGCGCCACCGCCGCCACAGGGTATACCCGCAGACTGGGTGGACGCGTGGCGCCAGGGCGACCTGCTCTTTGGCACCGCAGAACCGCAAGAAACCTACCGCCAGGTGCGTTTCGCTGCGCCCTCCTTTGCGCCGCGCTCAATCTACAGGCCCCATGAGGGCGCCTTCTGGGCCTCCACAAGGCGCCAAAATTCTTGGTTTCCTTTTCCTCCGCCTCGTGACGAAGTGACGTAGCGGACATGTTTGACGTGATCTCATTGGCGTACCGTCGTTCTCTTCCTCTTTGCTCTCTTTTGCTCTCTCGTCGGCAGGCGGTGGTGGGCAATGGCTTCATGGCCACTGTGGTCGGGAGCCAGGACATCTACGTCGCTGGTACTCTGCTACACCACGCCTCTTTCCTTCTTCTTCTTCTTACGCAAACGCTTCATCTTTCATCCTCTCCTCGTGGCCAGGCGTGTTCAATGGCAAGCAGGAGCAGTCGAAGCGGGCTCGGATCCCAGCGACCAACGCCATCACGATCACCAACGCCCTTCACACAGGCTCGGCCCTCAACACGCGCCAGGGTCCGTTCCCGTACACCACCCCAAAGGCTTTAAGGCTTTTTTGCTCTACACGCTCACGCATACGCGCTTTGGGGGGGGGGGGTCGGCGGTGGTGGTGGATCAGGCGTGTTCTACAGGCGGTCCTACTTCAAGCCCTGCATCGCCTGTGCCGAAGCCGACATCGAGCAGCGCTGGTTCGCATCTGTTCTTTTGCCTTTTTTTTTCGCTTGGCTCATGACTCACACCAAAGGCCAATGGCTTGCGCCTCAGGTATGCGCACCGGTGCTACGCATCGTTGCTGGTGCACGAAATCGAAGTGCGCACGAGCTTCAGCGCCACGAGCGAGTCGCTCAGCCTCAACCTGGTCAACAACAACGGGCCCGTCACGGATGACTTCTTCTTCACCAACCGCTCGGCCCCGAGCGGTTACACCGTCGTGGCGGGAACCACACGCGTCGTGGAGACGCCGCAGCAGAAGCCGACCTTTGTGGCGGTGGCCACCAACGACCTGCCGGCAACGATCACGGTGAGGGCCACCGGCTCGACGACCACCTTCTACTTCATCACCGCCATCAGGTTCCTTTTCCTTTCCTTATTTTAATTTTATCCTTTTGTACTTAGATTGTTGTGTGTCGACTCGCGTAGGACCAACCATGACAGCAGTGACCCCATCACGGACGCTCTCAATGACCTCAAGAACGGACAGGCCATGCAGCAGGGCCTCCTCAGGCACCAAATCGAGGTCCGTTTTTATTTACCAAAGGATTCAAGTTTTTGTTTTTTGTAAGTTTTTTTTCATCATTAAGGTTTGGGGGGGGGGATGCGAGGGCAATCAGGAATGGGCCAAGATCTGGGAGGCCGGCATTGAGGTTGGCGGCCGTTTCGAGCTGGGCCAGGTGGTCAACTCGTCGCTTTACTACCTGCTGAGCTTGCTGCGCGCAGGCGACTACAACACCAACTTGAACCGCTTCGCCTCAGCCTTCCGCGTTGTTGGAATTCCAGCGGTCACATCTCTCACTCCTTCCTTTCCCGCCACTACTTCCCTTTTGTGGCGCTCTCTACCGCCGGCGCGCTCCGCGCGCCCGCTCATCAATAAACGCTTCTCTTTCTCCATCTTCGTGGGACCCTTTACTCCAACAGGTTATGGGCCCATCCCTTCCTGACCTCTTCTAAATACTGTTTCGTTATGTTGCTGAAGGACGTCACTATGTTCGACCACCTGAATGAAACTAACTATGAGGAGTGGAGAATCAACATCCAGAACCTACTCAACAGCAAGAACTACGCACGCTTCATCCAGCGCGACTATGGTCCCCTGTTCGACAAAGCCTGTTGTTACCAGGAAGCCCAGGAGACCAAACTCTTTGACTTTGTCAATCCTCCTTCTACTAAGCCAGCATCTTCCTCATCATCATCCTCCACCACTGATGTGAAGTCTGAAGAACCTCCTAAGGCTGGGAAGAAAGTCAAGATGAAGCTCTCTACCAAAGCTGGCAACACCAGTTACCTCTACCCCAGCCAGAAGCCTGAAGCTATTGAGGCACACATCACCCAAGTCCTCAACCTTGAAGCCAAAAGCGTACAAACCCATGCTCTCATTTCAGCTTCTATTGGAGAAATGCTCAAGGCGTTCATCTCTCATCTCCAACTGAACCCATACCACTTATGGGTGACTCTCAAGGAGCAGTTCCACAACCACACCATCAACCTTTCTTCATACCTTGAAGAGTTCTACACTGTGAAGAAGCAAACTGATGAGAAGATGCTTGACTACAATGCTTGACTTTCCCATCTCCACAACCTCCTCACCTCAACAACTTATGCCATTACAGACAAGATCTTCATCCAGACTCTCCTCAAGGGACTCCCTCCTGAGTTCAATGCAGCATGCAGCCTTATCCAACTGCAGTCCCCCAAGGTGGACATTGTGCTCAAAGTCCTCCTTGATCACAAGCACACTCTCAAGCAGCAGTCAGACCCTTCAACCTCTGCACTCTACACTAATGACAAGCTGAGGCACAACCATGACACCAACCAATATCATAGAGGAGGACATGGTCATGGACATGGTGGTGGATGTGGATGTGGATGTGGCTCTATATGTGGTGGTGGACATGGATGTGGACACAACTCAAACCAACAACCTTCCAACAGCTGTGCTGATTGCACCAACACACAGTCCAAGCCCCCAGGCACTTCTCCTACCCCTTCTCAGCATACTTGCAGGACAGAGTACAATGGCAATACCTACTGTTGTCACTGTGAGATCCCTGGGCACACCATCCATATCTGCCACACTTATGCTGAACTACAGCACCAGCACAACCAACAACCACAGGAATGTCCTAACCATCAACATGAGCACACACACACTGTTGACACAAAGCTGGCACCCCCAGCTCACAAAGCTGCTAGCAACACTGCTGCTTTCATTGACTCAGACAGTGATGATGGTGATGCAGTCTACTTCAGCTACAATAAACTGCACATTCCCACTTACTTGCTCACACCTTTGATTCCTTGCACACCATCTCACTTCATGCATCCCCTACCCATCTTCAATACTGGGTGCTCTAGTCATGTCACTGGCAACCTGACTCTACTGCATGACCTCCAGCTTTCATCTCCTTCATCAGTATGGTGTGCCAACGGCGACATCAGCATCTGCAACACTCATGGCACTCTATGTGGGACCATCTTCATTGGCAACAAACCCCTCAACATCTCCATCACAGGGGTGAAGCATGTGCCCTCCATCAAACACACTCTCATCTCTCCCACTGTGCTCTCTGATAAAGGCCTCACCATCACATGGGATCAGAAGCATGGCTTCAACTTCACTGACCAACACAGTCAGTTGTGGCTTTACTCCATCCACAAGGGCAACCTCCTCCTCATGCCAATTCACCTCCATTGCAGCATGCCCACCAACTCACCACCCAACATCTCCCACACTGATCACATCACCCTAACAGCACAGGCCAACCTCTCTCTCTACCACTGTTGGCTGGGGCATGCCAGTGAGGCACACTGCAAGGAGCACATCCACCAGGCCAGTGACCTCTCTGATGTTGAGAGGAAGTGTCTCCTCTCATTCAAGCTTGACCCATCATGCACTGTCTGTGTTATTGGGAAGCAAGCTGCAGCACCCATCAATTGAAAGGGCACACCTACCACTGAGTGCATTGAGCACACTGGTGAGATCATCTGTGCTGACCTTGTTGGTCCAATTGAAGTCACCTCCCTGGGTGGCATGCACTACATGCTTACTGTTACTGATCTGAAGACCCACTTCCATTGGGTTGAGCTGCTCAAGAGCAAGGCCAACACCTTTGGCAAGCTGTGTGAGATCATCCTCCATATGCTGGCCAGCCAGTGGCTGTGTGTCCTTCACTGTGACAATGGTGGTGAATTCTCCAGCAGTGAGCTCCTCTCATGGTGCACCTCTCAAGGCATCAAGGTGGAGCACACACCTCCTTGCACTTCTGAATACAATGGCATTGCAGAGTGGTTTCATTGTGAACTCACCACCAAGACACACTGCCTCCTCACTGAAGCCTGCCTCAACTGCAAGTACTGGGCTGAAGCAGCTCAACACACAACCATGCTGATCAACATCACACCAACCTGATCCAACCCTGACAACACATCTCCCTACAAGGCCTGGTACAACAAACCACCTCACTCCAAGCACCTACACATCTTTGGTGCTCTTGGCACCATGTGCATCACCAACCAACATCTGCAGAAGCTTGCACCTCACTCCATCCCTGTCCACTACCTTGGTCACACAGATTACTCCTTCTCCATGTATCAAGTCCAGTCTCTTGACACTGGCAAGGTCACACACTCACACAATGTCACATTTGATGAGCACTCAGGCACCTGACCATCAGTCATGCACTCTGACAGACCAGCACCCTTCAACGCAGGGCCTCTCCTTCAGAACAATGACTCTGGACCACCACTCATCTTCACGCCCATCGCTTTGGGCTCATCTTTACCACCAAGTGGTAACAACAAGCCTGCCATTGTCTCTCTACTCCCTACACCACTGCTTACATGCAATCCTTCATCCACTCCTACTACACCTGTGTCAACCACTGTCTCATCCCCTGTCGCCACACATACACCACCAGCTGCCACCACCACGCCTGCTGCACACACGCCACCAGCTGCCGCCACCACGCCTGCTGCACACACGCCGCCAGCTGCCGCCACCGTGCCTGCTACGCGCGCGCCGCCAGCCGCCGCCGCGTCTGCTGCGCGCACACCGCCAGCTGCCACTGCGCCTGCCACACGCTCTCCGCCTTCTGCAGCCGCACCAATCGCGCGCGCTCCACAAATCGCTGAAACTGGAAAATCTGCACGCGCCGCTCCAACCACGCGCGCTCCAGCTGCCGCTCCAAGCACCTTGCAGAGTACCACACTCACACCAACTGATACTACCAACAAGTCTTGCAAACCAGTCACCGTCAGCGTCCCTCATAGGGGTGCCAACACCATCCCAATGACTGTGACTGCTGGCACCACACATAGTGGTCAAAGCGTCAAGGTCCCACCTTGTCTGGCCAGACCTGATTTCAAGAGTGGAACCAAGGGAGTCAGCAAAGCTACACACGCTGCCAACCACAACAAGGCTTTGCAGCTCATGGACACCAAGCTGTGGGCTGCCCAACAAGACATCATCATCCCCAACAACTACCTCAAGGCCCTTGCCTCTCCCCAACACACACAGTGGATCATCACAATCAAAAAGGAGTTCAATGCTCTCAAGAAGATGGACATGTGGGAGCTCTCTCCTTTACCTCCTGGCCACTCTGCAGTCAGCACTTGCTGGATCTTTTGTATCAAATCCAATGGCATGTTCAAGGCCAGATAGGTTGCACACAGCTTCTCTCAGCTCAAGGGGGTAGATTACTACAAGACCTATGCTCCTGTCCTGCGCCTCAAGAACCTTCACTATGCCCTTGCCTACACCATGCTGATGGGCTATGAGATCCACCAAATGGATGTTGACAACGCCTTTCTTCAGGCCCTCCTTGATGAGGAGATCTACATTACCCAACCTGAAGGCTTCATTGATCCTGAATGCCCTCACCATGTCTGTCTACTCAAATGTGCTCTCTATGGCCTCAAGCAGGCCCCACTGGCCTGGAACTGCACTCTCCACCAGTACCTCTCTGACATTGGTTTCCTCTCAAGTGTTGCCAACCTGTGCCTTTATATTCACCACAACAAGAGTGATGAGATCTACAACCCCAAGATGCATGCCACCTTCCTCTTCAACAAGGGAACCAGTAACATCCTCATCTTTGTTTATATTGATGACCTTCTTATCATTGGCAAGCCTGACAACATCACCAAGACCAAGGCACAGCTTCTCTCTCAGTTCAAGCTCAAGGACATGGGGCCAGTTATGACCATCCTCAGCATCCAGGTCCATCACAACATTGAGCAAGGGACCATCAACCTTGCTCAGCCCCAAAAGATTGCTGAGCTCACTGTCAAGTATGGACTGGTCAACTGCAAGCCAGTGTACACTCCCCTTCCTGCTGGATGCTGCCTTCCAGTCCTTGAGGGCATGTTGCCCAAGGATCTGGATCTCCCCTACCACAGTCTTGTTGGATCTCTCCTCTACATCAGCCTAGTGACATGTCCTGACTGTCTTTATGCCATCAGCTACTTGACACACTTCCTATGTGTGTATAATTCCATTCACTTCAACACTGCCAAGCACATTCTCACTTACCTCATCACAACCAGCAACACAACAATCCACTACATTCAATCAAGTGACCACTCTGTCACCCTTGCTCGCACTGCACCAATTGTCTATGCAGATGCCAGTCACAGCACCGACCCACAGACTCACAAGTCCATCTCAGGTCACGTGACCATGCTCGCTCATGGACCAGTTTCCTGGTTCTGCTGTCTCCAGAACGTCGTGGCTCTCTCCTCAACTGAGGCTGAGCTGATCGCTCTCACCGAAGCTACGCGCCAAGCCCTCTACCTTCGCCGCCTTGGAGAACACCTGGGACTCGACCTTTCAATTCCCACGACTGTATTCTGTGACAACCAATCAACTCTCACTGTTGTGCAGAAGCCTCCCTACGCTTATCAAGCACGGCTCAAGCACTACGCAATCAAAGACAGATTCATCTACAACAATGTCCAGAACGGCTCGATTCAACTTCACTATGTTCCTTCTGAACAGAATCTTGCCAACATCCTCACCAAGTCTCTTCCTACTGCCTGGTTCAGGGAACTCAAGGATCTCCTCAACCTCGGCACTCGCAAGTGAGCGATGTTCCATCTGCAGGGGTGTGTTGAAATTCCAGCCGTCACATCTCTCACTCCTTCCTTTCCCGCCACTACTTCCCTTTTGTGGCGCTCTCTACCGCTGGCGCGCTCCGCGCGCCCGCTCATCAATAAACGCTTCTCTTTCTCCATCTTCGTGGGACCCTTTACTCCAACAGACCTCACACGTCCTCGGTGAAGCCGAGGAGAATGGGAGCCGTGGGCAGCTTGGAGGCGATGGCAGGGTTGAGGACCTTGATGGCCGGGTCGTCCCACGAGCTGATGTTGCCCGACCAGATCCGGGCCAGCGTTGATTGGTCCAACACCTGGGGCATTGCGCCACAGTGTGGTCCATCGTTCCATCACGAGCTCCGCCGAGTCCGTCCCTGAGCCGGTCAAGTCGACTCCAAAGCCCGCGACTGCACCAAGCCAAGGAGTGAGTAGTGCGCTTCATAAAACCACGAAATAAAGCCTAGGAGTTGGAACCTTGGCTTGGCCATGCTAGCAAGGCCAGAAGGAGGAGCATGGCCAAGCGAAGGTGAAGGTGGTTTGTCATCAAGGTGAAGTTGTATGGTGACTGACCAACAAGCCTTGACTTTTTTTGAATCGGCCCTGGTGTTACGGGAGAGTTGCCTGGCACCCAGCTGCTTTGGGAGTGATTTCACAGGCGTAGCAGTGACCGGTTCAGAATTGGCGAAAGGCTTTCCTTTTTCAGAAGTTGCTGCCAACCGCCAAACATTCCAAATCAGGACCGAACCAGCCGGGTAAAGGAGTCTTAGATGCACCCAAACAGCGTAGCCGTCGGGACAAGCACCATGGCGACGTGAGTTGCACCACTTGCCAACACTTTCAATGATCCGCATCTGCACGCCAGACATATTTGGACGTAAGCGGGCAGGTGTTTGGGTTGTGTGTCCCGAGTTGCGTTGTCGCTTTTGCGGACCCCCGATCGAAAAAAAATCGTCGACTCTCTGGCCTGTTCGTTACACGGAGGGGAGCGGGATGGGGTCACGATAGCGGACGGCCTGCATCTTGGCTGTGGCTCGCTGCTTGGCCGCGTCGCGCTCCTCGTCGGTCATCGCCGTCTCCCGGCACAGGTGAGGCCGTGGTGTGTTGGTGGTCTCGTCCAGGAAGGTCTCGATCACGTCGCCGGTCTGTCCGTCGTCCGCCGGCACCTCAAACTTGCCCTCGTCGAGCGCCTGCTGCAGCTTGATGGCCCGCACGCCTGCGCCGCACACGAGCCACGGCATGTCGCCGCGCTGGCCAGTGAGAGCCACGAACGCGGCGTCGTAGTGTCCAGAGGGGCAGACCGCGCACCATCGACGGTGATCCCGAGCGAGTGGCACGAGCCGAGCACCTCCTTGACAGTGCCCACGAACGCCCGGGCCTGGGATCGTCCCCAAACCCGCTGCTGCTTGGCGATCGCAAAGACCGCTTGCGTCCCGACGTCCGCTTCGTGCGAGACTGACGTGTCGGTGCGGGTGAGACAGTGAGTCCCGCTGGCCATTCATCACGCACGCGCGTACACTTGCGTTTGCGCTCTTCCGGGCTGCGCCTCTTGACTTCATAGCCTCCTGCTCGCGTTTTACGCCGTCAGCCAAGCGGCCCGAGCCTCATCCGTCAACGAACGAGTCAACCCGGACCTTTGCCCAACTGCTTTGCGATGAGGTTGCGGCCTCCAACGTCCGGCGGGACGTACGAGGACGCCCGCAACAGCATCGTCGAGACGCTGGGCGTGACCACAACCTCTGCGGTCCGTGCTGGCGGGGAGAAACTTGTTAGGTCTGGCTGTTACACAGTTCGCGCGAGTTGCATCAGGAAGCGCATCATGAGTACGCACTGGCAGGGTGAAGGTGGATCGTGACGTCGATTTTGTAGTTGAGCCACGACGCCGTCTTCTCTTGAAAAGCTCGGCACACCGGGGCTGGGGGCTGGCGGAAGAAAATGTCTGGGGTCAGAGGAGGGTCGCAAGTGCAGCAAGCGGGGCACGAGCACGGGGGGGGGGGCACGCGTACAATCCCCAGGGGGCCACACTTGGGCGCCAGCCAGCCAATTGACATGGTCGTACCGCCATAGAGCCGGGTCTTGACTGCAGTCGTACCCACGGGTAAGAAGAGACAAAAATTTAAAAAAAAAAATCGAAAAAATAAAAGGGATGATGGAAGTTCGTACTTGTGACTGCCTCTCGTGTGTCCATGCTTTGCCTACTTCTGCCGAGTGTTTCGCTCTTGGCCTTGAGCGCCCTTTTCAATTAAAAAGCGTTTCCTCTTTTCTTTCTTCTCATTTATTCCACGAAAACAACTTTTGGCGAGGCCAAGATGCTGCGCGCTGCCCACGGCGCACGATGTACTGCTCGCTGGCATTTGGGGTACTTGAGAAACGCTTGGGGTCCTGCTACCACCACACCCGCTCGAAGGATCGGAGACGCCGGTTCAGCAATCTGTCGCCCCCTGTCTTGTCAGCAGAGCCGATCCATCAAGAGCGGCACCACCTCGACCACGAGGAGAACGAGAAAGAAACGCGTCAATGGAGATGAGGAGGCTGGACAGATAAGCAGCGCCGCAAAGGAGCTCGCCCTTGTCAAGTCGCATATGGAGAACCTGGCGCAACGCATCGAGGCTGCAAATCGACTCTACTACGCGAGTGCCGACCAGGTGGTGGCCGGCTCCAAAGACAACGTCGGTGAAGTGCTCAGTGATGCCGAGTACGACGCGCTCTTCGACGAATTGAAACGATTGGAGCTGCAATTCCCCCAAGTAGCCGCCGCCATCTTCACGTCCGATCGTCCCAGCCCGACCCAGCAGGTCGGACACCACCTCTCGCCTGACGAGGTACTCCTACTCAGCCCAAAAGCCCTCTCCGCCCTCCTTTGTGCTGAGCTGCTGCTACGCGCCGAGTCCAGGCAAGCGCGCGGACAATGCTCAAGCACGCGACGCCCATGCTCTCGCTGGCCAACACCTACGACGCCGACGAGCTGGCCCAGTTCGACGCCCGCGTGCGCAAGCTGCTCGCGACGGCGCCCGAGTACGTGGCCGAGCTCAAGTACGACGGCGTGGCCGTGAGCCTCCACTACGAGGACGGCCGCCTCGTGCGGGCGCTCAGCCGCGGCAACGGCCGCGTGGGCGAGGACATCACCGCCAAGGTCAAGCGGCTCACCGGCCGCGGCCTCCCGCTGCACGTCGCCAACGTTCCACGATCATCATCGCCGACGAGCTTCGAAGTGCGAGGCGAGCTGGTGATGAGCAAGCCCACCTTTGCCGCGCTCAACGCGCGCCAGCGCGAGGCCGGCCAGCGCGAGTTCTCCAACCCGCGCAACCTCGTCGCCGGCGTGCTCAACCGGTGCGCGCGCCTGAGCCCGACCCGGCCTGTGCTGTGCTGATGTCATGCTGACGTCACGCCATGAATGCAGCAAGGACACGGACGAGGACGTGCTGGGCGTCGCTGTCGCCGAGAGACCGCTCGAGATCGTCTGCTATTCGCTTCTGGGCTTGTCCGACGAGGCCGACGCGGCGCTGCCGCCAACGCACCGCGCGCGGCTCGAGTGGCTCACCGGCGCCGGGTTCGGGACCGACCCATGCGCCACCTCGTGCGGCGACAACGACGGCGTCGCGGCGGCGCTGCGCTTCGCCGCCGCATGGGACAACACCGCGGCCCGCGAGTCCTATCCGTACCTGATCGACGGCGTCGTGGTCAAGGTCGACGCCATCGCGCAGCAGCGGGCGCTCGGCGCCACGGCCCGGGCGCCGCGCTGGGCCGTGGCCTACAAGTTCGGGGCCGGGCACGCGGTGACGGGGCTCCGCGCCATCGTGTACCAAGTGGGCCGCTCCGGCCGGGCGACGCCCGTGGCCGAGCTCGAGCCCGTGCGGCTGCAGGGCTCGGTCATCTCGCGCGCCACCCTCCACAACGCGGCCTTTGTCGAGCAGCTGCGCCTCCGGCCGGGCGACCTCGTCACGGTTGAGAAGGCTGCTGACGTCATCCCCAAGGTCTCTGGCGTGGCCGTCCCGGCTCGGGGCAAGGACGACGACGGGGACGCTGTTGTCGGCGTCGGGCTTCCGCCGCACTGCCCGTGCGAGCGGCGGACGGCGCTGGTGCGCGAGGGCGTCGACCTGTGCTGCCGCGCGGCGGACTGCCCCGAGGTGGCCGTGGCGCGCCTGGCCCACTTTGCCTCCAAGGGTGCGATGGACATCGAGGGCCTGGGCGAGGGCCTCGTGCGCGACCTGCATCGGCAGGGCCTTCTCCGCACGCCGGCCGACCTCTACGCGCTCCTCGCGCCCGGCCTCGACGGCAAAGATGACAACAACGACCACGCTGATGTCGAGGCGGTGAAAGACAAGCTACAGGCGCGGCGGGGCTGGGGCGCCAAGAAGGTGGCCAACCTTGCACGCAGCGTCGAGCAAAGCCGCGGGACGCGCGACCTCGCGTCGTTTCTGTTCGCGCTGGGCATCCCGCACTTGGGCAAGCACACCGCCCAGCTCCTGGCCGTACGCGCCCCCGTCAGCCTTCATCTTAGAAATGAAGAAAAAAAAACTGACAAAACGCCACCGCGAACCAGGAGCGCTTCGGGAGCTTCGAGGCCTTCCTGGCGGTGACCGAGGACGAGCTGCGCGCGATGCACGGCGTGGGCGACATCATCGCCGCCTCGGTCACCGGCTTCCTGCACGACCCGGCCACGCGCGCCGAGGCCCAGCGGCTCTACGCCCTCTGTCGGCCTCGCGAGCCCGCGCGGGCCGCCTCCACGTCGTCACCCGACGCGCCGACAACAACGACAAAGGCTACGAACACGACAACGAGTGTGGCGTTCACGGGTACGTTGGAGGGAATGACCCGAGAGGAGGCGGCGACGGCCGCGGCCGGCGTGCTCGGAGCGGCGGTGAAGACGTCGGTCGGGCGCGGGCTCGGCATGCTCGTGTGCGGCGACCGGCCGTCGGCGGCCAAGCTCGCTCGGGCGCAGGCGTTCGGCGTGCCGGTTCTCTCCGAGGGCGACTTCCAGGCTCTCCTACTCCGCGCCCGCGGGCAGCAGCAATGACCCGCATTTGTGTGTAGATTTTTTATATTTATGTTGCAAGAATCTTTTTCCCGCCCAAGTGGTCGATGAGAGAACAGCTGAGCAAAAAGAAACCAGGCGTTATGTTTAAGTCATGCACTCCTTGTGGTGCATGTACTTCTGGAGGCGATTGGCCTTGAGCTGGATCTTGACTTGCTCGCCAAAGTTGTGTCGGAGCTTGCGCTCTTGCTTGCGGCGCGCGATGATCTCGTCCGCTCGCTTCTCCTTGAGCACGCCCAGCTCGCCGTACTGCTTCACCAGCTGCACCACGAGCACCGACGTGCGCGTCTCGGCCGGCCGATGCCGCTGCTTGTAGTAGACCTTGAAGGCTCGGTGGCCGATGGCCTTGCCGTTTTGGAGGATCAGCTCAGCGCCCGTGTCCGACAACGAGATGCTGGCGGGGAAGAACCAAATGCGCGTGAGCGAGGAGGTCTGGACAAAGGCTGAAAACACAAGAAACGTACCCAGTATCCACGGAGCCATCGTCATTTACAGTAATGAGAGCCCGGTGCTTGTTGACGCCATCCTCGCCAGTCTCGTTGTTCTCGCCCTCTTCGTCCTCATCATCACCAAAATTGTAGAAGTCCTCGTATTCTTCGAGCTCCTCGTAAAACTTGATCTTGCAGTGGCTCTTGTCCAACTGGGAAGAGACAAGACGAATAAGCCTTGGCTTCCTAAGTCTCAAGAGTCTATTGGGCCGTACCATGTGTGATCGAACAGCCCGGACGCTCTGGTAGTCCTTACCGCAGTAGAGGCACGTGTAGCCGACACCGACCTTCTCGCCGAGGTAGGTCATAAGGCCTTCGAGATCAGTAAGGTTCTCGATCTCGGGAATAAAGAAGCTGAACTTGGTCCGCGTGTAGTCCAAGTTGGACTTGAGATCGCTGCTCACGTGGCCATCAAAGAGGCACTCCGTCACGGGGATGGGCTTCGCTGTCTTGAGCCTCTGCTCAATCAACTCCTCCTCTGTCATCTGCAAATTGAAACGGAATCAGAAGGTGTTGCAACAACAAATAACAGGAGAAGGAGAGAACGAGAGAAAACAAGGTCCTCAGCAAAGCTCTATTGGGTGAGAGTTTTCCACACATAAATTTCGGTATGGTGCATGTAAAAATCATAGGCAGTTTGAATAAGATCACCACGTTGCAACATGAGCGGTTTTAAAGGGCCGTACCTCAGGCTCTGACTCGTCAGCGGAGTCCTCTGCATCCTGGACGACAGGATCTTCAAGGCTAATTCCAAGCTCACTGGCTGCCTGCGCCAGGCTGGCACCCGACATGGCGCGGCCCTTGCCCTTGGTCGCCTTGAACTTGTGAACCTTCTTCGCCGCTGGACGTTGTCTGGTTTGGGGTCAAAACATGATTAGAAAATTAAATCTCATCTGAAAGCCAGATCAAGCACAGGAACAGTGAAACCTCAGCAAAGCTCTATTGGGTGAGAGTTTTCCACACATAAATTTCGGTATGGTGCATGTAAAAATCATTGGTAGATCTGTTGAGATCGCTCAAAATGTGAGAGGAAAAGACGTACTTGGCATTGAGTGCCTGGCTGTCGAGGACTGACTTCTCCGTCCTCAGAGCCTTGACCTTGTCCTCGAAAGCCTCTTCGGTGACGGGCGGAAGACCAGCAACTTTGCGCTTGAGATTGAAGCAATGCCACGGAGCGCGGTAGTGCAGCCGCTGCACCTCGGCCGAGTCGAAGAACATACGACACGTCATACACGTGTAGGTGTCCGCCATTTTGTAGTAAGTCTCTTGATCAACAGGTGTACGTTCGATTGATCCCAACGTGTGCTCTACACGAAGATGATCGCTCGGCGCGGAGTGTGAGTTTATGTACAGGCGCCTCTTGTTTCGGCGCGGTAAAAAAGAAGAAATAGATAAAAAGTGCTCTCGTTTCGGCGACGTCCTTCCTGCGTTCTTCTTTTGTACTCATTTTCTTTGTTTGACGGAGTTAGACTGCTTGGAGAAACGGAGGAGAAGGCAGGAAATTCTATTTCTCAACGTGGTCAATAAAATATTTCCAAAGATATATAAAAATATGAGGTTAATATTAATTTTATTAGCCCTCTTGCAACTTACCGTCTTGTTTGCTTCTTAGATCACAACTTGGATCTCGCCCGATGCACCATCACGAAAGAGAGTGGTTTGCCTCAGCGACCAACGGACAAGGACCGCCACCTTAAAGCCTGCCAGTACGGTATTTCCGTCTCATTTCCTTCCAGCAGCACTTGTCCTTCTTCACTCACGCAGCAGGCACGGCAACATGCTCAAGACCTCTGTTCCCTCGGTCGTTGCGCGCTCCCTCATCGCGAGGCGAGGCTTCTCCACTGCCACGTATGCGCATACTATTCCTAACCCTTCTTCTTTCATTCCGATCCACTCAGTTATTGCCGTTTTTTTGTGCAGCGATCGCGTGACTGCCTCTGTTGCTCTCGCTAACCGTCTTTCCGGTACATAATATATATATATATTAAGCTTTTCACCCAACCCAAAATCTCTCTTCTTCCCTCTCCGTTGAATCCGATTCGATCGTCGTCGTGTCACACGGAAGTTGACTCCGTTCTTTTGTTGTTGTCGACATGACTTCAAAAAGGCAAGCACTTCATCGGCGGCAATCTGCGTGCGGCCCAAAACGGCGGCGTGTTCGAGGTCGTCAGCCCGGCCACGGGCGAGAAGATCGGCGAGGCCGCCCTCGGTGCGCACACCCTCACAGCTACCGAACCTCTCCATCTTGCAGCGGACAGGCTCTGACACAACACGTGCTCGTCTTCATCATTACAGGCGACGAAGCCGACATCAACGCCGCCGTGACTGCGGCCGCGCGTGCCCAAAAGGAGTGGCGCGAGCAGCCCGTTCGGTACCATTTCCTCTTCTCGCCCGCAAGCGTGGTAGGCGGGGCAGCGTGTGGCCACTGACCTTTTCCTGATCCGATGTGCAGCGCACGCGGAGCCTTGGTGGCCAAGTGCGGTGAAGTGCTGCGCCAGCACGCCGAGGAGCTCGCCCAGCTCACTTCCCTTGAGACGGGCAAGGTACCCTATTTATTTTATTTTATTTTATTTTTTATTGCCAAATAGAAAAAGGAGTTAAATTCATCAATAAATCAACCAACCAGGCGATCAGGACCGAGTCGAGGGTCGAGGCCGGTATGCTCGCCGACACGCTCTCCTTCTTCGGAGGTCTCGCGCCGGAGATCAAGGGCCAGACCATCCCCTTCAACCCGAACGTGCTCACCTACACCTCGCGCGAGCCCGTCGGTGTCGTCGGCGCCATCGTCCCCGTAACGTTTTCCTTCTCTTTATTCTTTAAATTGTTTCTCTTTATTTAATGTTGTTGCTGACGTGGCGCTGCGGAGCCGCGCGCAGTGGAACGTGCCGATGCTGCTCTTTGCCCTCAAGCTGGCGCCGGCCCTCGTCACCGGCAACGCCGTCGTCCTCAAGTCGGCCGAGTCGGCGCCCTTTGGTTCGGCTTCGCTCCCGCCCGCGCGCGTGTGCGTGCGTGTGTGTGCGGTCTTACGCGGCTGACCAGCGGGACAGGCGTCCTGAGGGTGACGGAGCTCCTGAACCAGATCCTGCCCCCGGGCCTCGTCAACACGGTCTCTGGCTACGGCAGGCAGGCCGGCACGCCGCTCGTCCGGCACCCGCTGGTCAAGAAGATCACCTTCACCGGCTCCGTCGACACCGGCCGCGAAATCTACAAGTGCGCCTCTTCCTCTGGCGCGCGGCGCTCTCATGATGGCCCTTTGCTGACAAGGTCGGGCGCAGGCACGCCGCGGAGAAGCTCATCCCCGTCACGCTCGAGCTCGGCGGCAAGTCGCCCATGATCGGTACCCACACGCAGCTTGCGCGCTTGCACACGAGACGAGCGCTGACGAACGCGTCGACGCGCAGTGCTGGAGGACGCCAACTTTGAGAAGGCGGTCAACGGAGCCGTGCTCTCGATGCGCTTCACGCGCCAGGGCCAGTCCTGCACGGCGGCCAGCCGCATCTTTGTGCACGAGTCCCTCCACGACAAGTTCGTGGCCGCCCTCAAGGAGAAGGTCAACGCCCTCAAGGTACACGCGTCTCCGAGAGGCGCACACGTGCGCGCGTGTGTCGTGTCGTGTCGCCGTGCCGGCCGTGTGCTCAACCCGCACGCGCGCGTGTCGTGTGTGCCAAGATGGGCCACCCGCTGGACGAGGAGACCGACATCGGCACGGTCATCAACCAGCCGCAGCTGACCAAGATCCAGCGCTACATCGACATGGGCAAGTCCACATCGGGCGCCACCGCCCACGAGTGCTCGGCCCTCCCGACCGATCCCGCCCTCGCCAAGGTCCCCTCGCACATACACGGCCCAGTAGCAGTTCTGATTAAGGTGGCGGCTGACATGGTGGAGAGACATTCGTCGTGCGACAGGGCCTGTACGTGCGGCCGGTGATCTTCACGGGCCTCTCCAGCCAGTCCCCCCTGGCGCGCGAAGAGATCTTCGGGCCGGTCACCTGCGTCTTCAAGGTCGGTGTCCCGCTCTTGCTCCCTCTCGTCCACGTTGGTTATTGACGCTATCGTCTTGGTGTTCGTCGTCGTCCTCTAGTTCAACGACTTTGAGGCGGTGCTGGAGGAGGCCAACTCCACCGTGTACGGCCTCTCGGCCAGCGTGTGGACCAACGACCTGCAGAAGGCGCTCCTCGCCTCGCGCAGGCTCGAGGCTGGTACGCGCCATGTCTCCATCTCGCGCGGGATGGTCGTCGGATGCCTTTGCCGCGGCTCACACGCACGCGACACGCACACGCGCGCACGCACACAGGCGTCGTGCAGGTGAACCAGAACGCGGTGGTGCAGCCCAACCTGCCCGTCGGCGGATGGAAGGTGTCGGGCCTCGGGCGCGAGGGCTCGCTCGAGACCATGCTCGAGCACTTCACCCACAGCAAGACTGTCGCCATCAACCTCGCCTAGGGATCCTTCTCCTTCTGCTCCTTGTGATGAGAGATGGTCATGATGATGACCTCGAGAGGGAGAATAAAATAGCTTCTTTGATAAAAAGGTATTTCAATTTAAAAAAATAAACAAGAATTCTATTTTTGAGGCCAGAAGGGACAAGTGGTGATCCGGTTGAGCCCCATCAGGGCGCACCACACACCACCGCGCATCAGGGCATCATCGCAGCCTTCTCATCATCCTCTTCCTCCTTAGAGCTTCTCAATGACGATGGCCGACGCGCCGCCGCCACCGTTGCAAATGGACGCCACACCGAGACGTCCGCCCTGCCATGGACAAGGAGAACAGGGGTTAGCTCAACTATCACGACCAAGACAAGAGAGGGAAGAGAAGGAGGTGCGCACCTTCTGGCGGAGGATGTGGGTGAGGCTGACGACGATGCGGCAGCCCGAGGAGCCGATCGGGTGGCCCAGCGACACGCCGCCGCCGTGCACGTTCAGGCGGTCCAGCGAGATCCCGAGAATCTGCACACGCGCCCCCAAATCATCAGCCACTCACCCTCACGACGATAGACCACGAAGAGGAAGTCTTTTTTGAAAAGAAAAGAGGGGGGCACCTTGGCATTGGCGAGGGCGACGACGGAGAAGGCCTCGTTGACCTCCCAGTAGTCGATGTCCTTGGCCTCCACTCCGGCGTTCTTCAGCGCCTTCGGGATGGCCAGCGACGGCCTGCGTGTGTGCGGTGACGTCAGATGAGATCAGAAGAGATGAGAAGAAGAGGAGGATGAAGGGGCGGGCCCGTACGAGGTGGTGAAGTCGACGGGGGCCTGCTCGGCATCGGCGTAGCCGAGGATCCGGGCGAGGGGCTTGAGGCCGAGGGCCTTGGCCTTCTCCTCGCTCATGAGGAGCATCGCCGACGCGCCGTCGTTCAGCGAAGACGCGTTCGCGGCGGTCACCGTTCCCTAATATTTGGCCACAATATTTCGGAATTAGCAACATTTTTTTTCAGTTTATATATAAAGTAATAAATAAAATAAAATAGAATTTTCATTAAAACCAAGAAAGAGAGAAAGAAAGAGCATGTACCTCATGGTGGAAGGCGGGCTTGAGGGAAGAGATCTTGTCAAAGTTGACCTTCTTGTACTCCTCGTCCTCGGCGACGATGGTCTCCTTGCCGCGGCCGCCCGGGACGGCGATGGGCACGATCTCGTCTTGGAACCAGCCCTGCTTCCAGGCCTCGGCCGCGCGCTGGTAGGCCATCACGGCGTAGTCGTCCTGGTGGGCGCGCGTGAAGCCGTACTCCTTGGCGCACTTCTCGGCGCACATGCCCATGTGCTGCCCGTCGTAGGCGTCGGTGAGGCCGTCCTTGAGCACGCCGTCGATGAGCTGCGAGTGGCCGTAGCGATAGCCGCTGCGGGCCTTCTCGAGGTAGTAGGGCACGTTGGACATGGACTCGAAGCCGCCCGTCATGACCACGTCGTGGTCGCCCAGCATGATGGACTGGGCGCCGTACATGATGGCCTTCATGCCCGACGCGCACACCTTGTTGACCGTCGTGCACACCGTGCTCTCCTTGAGCCCGGCCAGCAGCGCCGCCTGGCGCGCGGGCGCCTGACCCAGATTGGCCGAGATGACGTTGCCGATAATGGCCTCCGTGACCTCAGCGGCGTCGACCTGGCCTGTTCACCAAGCAAGCCCCAGTGTCAAGAGCATGAGTTGCCAGAATCGGAGAATCGGAGACAAGCATGCTCCAAACGCCAATTTGATTCGGGAGAGGAAGATGAGGGGCAAGGTACCGCCCTGTGCGCGCTGGAGAGCGGCGGTGATGCAAGCGGCAGCCAGGCGAGGCCCGGGCACGCCGGCAAGCACACCGCTGAAGCTGCCGACTGGCGTGCGAACAGCACTGATCACGACGGCGGACTGCAGAGAAGACCACAAAAGAATCAGTGAATCATGGTTCAAGGTAGCAAGATGGATGAAGGGTGATTGTGCAAATTGTGTAAAATAAAGATGCGTGAGCTTCGCTCAGCGCAGTTCGTCCGAAGAAGCTTTCGACGTACGCGAAGGCCGCTGGCTTGAACGACGCGAGAAGCTCTCATTGTGTGATGTGTGGCGGGTTGTGTTTCGATTGTGTTTGTGTTCTAAGAGGCGGTGACCCGAGAGTGCTTGGGCTGCTGGCGGCATATCGCGGGAAAGCGGAAGGTCCCGACCATGGCCGGCATTTTCCGACTTCCATATCCCACTTTATCGGCCCCGGGGAGAAAATGGAGATGAAGTTACCCCTTTGTGCCCTTCTTCTCTTGGGCCTCTTGGGTCCTCCCGATCACGTGGGATCTTGGGCGGACCATCAAGACAGTGCTCAAGGAGGAGGCACTCTACATCCTGGGTGCCTCCTGGGTGCCCAGATAACAAACATAACATCAGTTTGTAACTCCGGGAACACAGGAACGAAAAGAAAAAAGAAAATGAAAGCAAAAAAACAAGATGAGGGCGGCCTACGCACACGAGGAGGAAGAGGATGAACAGACAACCAACTACTCAGTTGCTGCTGACTCTACCAGTGGGGCAGTAGTGGGCCCCTACCGCATGTGCATCGTGTGGTGTCCTATCCCCCTCCTCACGTACGCCCCACCATTTTTTTTCAACTGTTTTTATGTGGCCACCAAACGCAACTTTCTCCAGGTGGTTGTGCCCTTGGGTGGGGCATCTTGGGATGAGCACAAGTACAGGCCTCCTTCACGACTTTGCCGGCCCGTACACCATCAACGTAGCTCCCTCCTTGTTTGTCCTGTCACACCTTCATTGACATGACCGTTGT
Organism: Acanthamoeba lenticulata; assembly: GCA_002179805.1. NCBI lineage: Eukaryota > Discosea > Longamoebia > Acanthamoebidae > Acanthamoeba > Acanthamoeba lenticulata. The sequence goes on from NAVB01000567.1 coordinate 23,997, forward strand.
GTCTGTGCGTTGTTGAACAATGCAGCGCCATCCAACCCTGCTCGCTTTTGGAAGACCCACCAAGTACGTGCTTGGGTCCACTCTTGGCCATTCGGAATACCTGCAGAGACTGCCAACTGAGCTCCTCCTGGTGGTGATAGGTTCTACCGGGTTCAAGAGGCGTGGGGCAGCAGCCCCGAGGAGAGCGCCCAGAGGTGGGACGACGCCGTCGAAGCGGCCTCGGCCGAGTATGCCAACCGCATGGTACGCACATGTAGCAAGGAGGCATTCTGCCAGGACATTGCGCAGTTGGCTGACTTTTATGCACATCTCTTCTACATCCACCTTCAACTCCCTCGTTACCTCCATGAAGCACAATCTCCTCTGGTACGCGCTGGTCCTGGCCGACGACTGCTTAATCATCAACCAACCGACCAATCAACACTAAACAGGGACAACTGCCACAGCCATGTGGGCCATGCATTGAACCGGTTGCACTTCAAGAAGAGCACGCACTGGAATACCCTCACGCTCATCATCTTCATGATGCTGTACTCCAAGTACCCCACGTACGTAGCTGCTGCTGCCATCATCACTTCACCTTGTCCAGCCGCCGTGGCTGACAACTTTATGTTTGTCGGGCGACACCAGCTGGGGCCACGTGATCCAGACCTACCTGCCCTTTGTTGTTCTCCTCACTGGCCTCCTTTTCGTCCTCAGCTTCTTCTTCTAACAAGCTTTTTTTTGTATTTTTTGTATTTTTTTATTTGTGGCTTGTTTGTTATTTTTAATGACTTCTTTCAATAACAAACAAAATCTTTTTTTCTTCATAAATATATGTACAAATAGTGGAAAGTGTTTTACGAGTTGATGGAGCGGGCGAAGCTCGCCTCTGGGTCGTCGTAGGAGCCCACGAGCTTGTCCTCGGTGAGCAGCGGCCTCTGCTCCGTCGGGGTGCCGTAGCCGTCAGGCTCGTCGTCGGTGCGGCGGGCGAACCCACGGTGCAGGAGGTCCACAGGCTGCAGCGATCGCGCCGCCGTGGCGGATTCGTCATTCTCGTCGAACCCGAACCCCTTGCCCTTGCCCGCCGTCGGCACTTCGACGCCCTTGCTGCTGGTCGTGCCGTTCCTGGACGGCTTCTGTTTGCATGCACATCATGAACCATGTGGAAGAGACCCATGAGCGGCAGAACGTGCGGTGTCTGGTGCAAGGTCCTGCCACAACGCACCTTGGTGTCGTCGTCGTCGCCGCCGTCATTCTCCTCCTCGGGGTCTTCGAACTTCTTGGCGAGCGAGGGACAGCAGAGGTTGAGCGCCTTGGTGAAGACGAACATGATGATCTCGTGCAAGGCGCACGCAAAGGCGGCCGCGCCGCCCAGCACGCCCACGAGCGAGAGCCAGTCGTAGGTGACCACTTGCGAGTAGGTCTCGACGGCGAACGACGAGTAGGAGAACGTGATGACCACGCCGTGGGTCGCCACGCCCTCCATTGCCGAGGACGACGACACCGAGGAGTGGAAGCTGAGGGCCGACGGCCCGCTCAAGTAGATGTCCTTCTCCTGCGCGAGGACGGCCCAGTAGCCCGTGTCCGGCACCACCACGAAGGCTGGCGAGTCGTCGGCGGGCGACTCGAGCGAGACGCGCGCTGTGGACGAGTAGAGGATGACGGCAAACGGCAGCGCGCGCCCAATGTGCAACAGCTCCGCCGTGAACGACACCTGCACCACCAGGTGGTTGGATTTATAATTATGATTATTATTAATAATAAAACGGACGAGGGAGGGTACCTCCATGAAAGAGTGTTCCCCACTGACGGCCGTGGCGAGGTCGTTCGAGTCTCCGTTAAAGAGTCCGCACTGGTGACCCGCAAAGCGTCCTGAGGTCGGCTACCCACAAGCGCCACGAGCGCCAACGGTCAACAACACGTACGACGCGACCACGAAACGGAAGCACGGTACTGTGAAGTTGGTCGTCGAGCAGTTGAAGACGACGTATTCGGTGCCGTTCAACTGCTGGCAGACCATATTCTTCATTTCGTTCTTGTAGCGCTTGTTCATTGGGCAGATGAGTGTCGTTGGGTAGGCGAGCTTGTCAGAGAACTCGACACCGGCAGACCTGAGCAGCACAACACCACCGAGAGGCACACATCAAAGCGTGGTCGGTCGCCAAGGAGGAAGTGTGCAACGTACCAATCCGGGTTCGTGTAGGACATGTAGCTCAAGTACACTTGATAGCCCGTGTAGGCGAGGAACACGAAAAGCAACACCACCCACAGCACCTATCGGCCCGGTCAGTCGTGCACGACAAGGGCTGCACCCACTGCGGGGGCGGCTGACACTGCAGGGTTCACCCACCTTGCTGCACCAATTGGCTCGACGCTGGTCGGCTGTTGTTTGGGCAATGTACATCATGTCCCCCACCGTATAACCCACCGTCCACATGAACATCTTGGTTGCTTGTTGTGTCAAGTGCCCGCAGGCGCGAAGTTCGTTTTCGTATTCGGCCTCTGGCTTTTTCTTAGTCATTAATTGAGAGAAATGAAGAAGGAAATCATTACAGCCAATAGTCGTTTTCGCCGGCGTTTTTGCACAACTCCCCGCGAGGAAGGCAGCAACTGATGGATCCAACAGATGCATCTGTTGGGCTGCGGGCAGGGCGCCCTGAGGATGAATCCGAGGTGGCTGACTCTTCTCTTGATTCTTCACGAGTTGCGCCCACCTTCTTTCCTCAAATCAACACACCGCCAAGCCTCCGACGACGGCACAGGTTGGGCCTTCTCCTGCGCTGAATTCATTGATTTGCTGCGTCCAGCTTATGCTGAAGCGCTTTTTGTGAAGGGGCGGAGGGGAGGTGGACGTTGAGAGTGGGGGAGTGGCCGCGCTGCGTCTCTGGTGGGCTGCCCGAAGCATGCGCAACCAGGAACGACGACGGTACATTTCTCCTTTCATACGCGGTGGGCAGCGCCACCAGGTCTTTCGTGTTACTGCCACTGCTGCTCCTGACTTGTACAAGTTTTAATTCTTCCCACTCCTCTACGCGGCACCAGATATCAGCGTGGCCTGCTGGTGTTGATGGCGTTTGGGGCGTTCGTGCTGGGCCTCATCCTACTTCATGGCGTCCACGACTTGCTCGAACTCACAAGTATGTTATACACCACGCATTCGCATGAAGATTCGCTTGCTAACGCGGGCGGCCGCCTCTCGCCTCAGGTGCGCAGAAGCCTCTGCTCAGCAACGGGCTCCTCAAGCGAATGAACAGCCACGAGCGCATCCTGAACTCCTACCCACACAAACAGCTCGCTAATAGCTCGAGTTCCAGCGGTCGATTTGTGCCCGAGGAGGACATCTCCCTTTCGCGCCAGAAGGTCGTCTACATCATCGTAGACGGCCTTCGCTACGACTGTACCTCTACCCTCCTTCCATAACCTCGTCTCGTTTCTCGAATCGGCTCTGCTCTGTCGACTGAAGGATTGACGTCGCTGGCGATGGTGCGATGACGGTCCAGACCTCTGGAAGAACCCGAAGCTGCGGGCTTTGGTGACGCGGCCAGACTTCCAGGTCGACAGCCGAGCCTGGAAGATCTACGCCTCGACCCCGACCATCTCCGTGCCCAACTGGGCCTCCCTCGTCACAGGCGTCCCGCCCGAGGTCCACGGGTATGCGCCTCGCGCCTCCCTTTTCTCTTCCTTTGCCAAGGCCGTCTTGATGACCGTCACTCTGGCCGCAGGATGCTCGCCAACGACGGGCGGAAGGAGATGCTGTTCGACTCTGTGATGCGGTCGGCCCGCCGGTTTGGAATTCCGCGGTACGGGAGAGGTCCCCGCCGGGAGTAGGAGCTCGACGAGCATGTGCTAATGACGGTGGGACTGCGACTTGTGGCACACAGGGCAATGGCGGGCATCTCGTGGCTCTCGGAGATGTACAGGAGCGACCTCGAGCTGACCCGGGGCGACGGCGCCGTCACCTACACGGCCCTCCATGTACGAACCGCTCACAGTCTTATGGGCCCTCATCTATTACCGACAAAAATGAGGACGTTAAGGGCAATTAACAATGATATCAACAGGAGTACGAGCTGGTGAACCCGGACCCGATGGCAGCCGAAATGCTCTTGAACTCGTTCGATCGCACGTCGCCAGACTACGAGCCCTACCGCCTGTTCCTGATGCACTTCATGGCCGTGGACGACATGGGCCACCTCCATGGCGTCACCACCGACTACAACCCCTACAACACCTACCAGAAGGTCCCGCGCACCATTTAGTCCCCCTCTCGAGCATGTTCTTTCATCGGCAGCGGTTCGACGACTGGCGCGGGATTTCATCTCACCCAGAATTGGTTGGTGGTGGCATAGGCGATCAGCAACACTACCCGCGTGCTGGCGAGCCTCATCGACCTGCTGGACAACGACACGACCCTCGTCATCACCGCCGACCACGGCCACATCGACCGCGGCGGACACGGGGGTGCGCTTTGGCTTTCCCCCTTCCGCCTTCGGTCAATTTGCTGACCCTCGCGTGTCACCGACTCCAGGCACGCACCCGCAGCTGTACGCCGTCCCGCTGCTCATGTACCGGCGCGGCAGCGGCCTCGGACGAGGCGTCGAGGTCAACTACCCGCCGGCCGAGTCCGACACTAGCAACCTGCCGGAGCCGCATCTGCCCATCGGCGGGCCTGACGACACCGAGGGCGGCGATTTGTTGGACACCGATGACGAGGGCTCCATCTTTAAGCGCGCCGCGTCCCACGAGACAGTGGAGGAGTCCGCGGCTGAGCTCCGAGCTGAGCCGGGAGTGGCGACGACCAACACGCTCACGTCAGGCCTGAGCACCGAGCGCGCACAGAGCAACCTCAACGTGGTGGGCACCGTGTGCGGATTGCTCGGCATCCCGGCACCACGTCAGAGCGTGGGCCTCGTGATCGAGGAGGCCATTGACGCGCTGGTGGCCGACCCGCACCAGCGCGAGGCAATCTATCGGGACCTCTTCCTGCAGAAGAAGGGCCTCGTCTACGAGCTTTTCCGCGCGCTCGGCGCCGACACGGATGCGCTCACGTCGAGCTTCAACTACACGGCCTGGGCGACCGCCGCCGTGGACGACTGTGCCGTCGCCGGGCCTAGCGGCGCGCCGCCAGAATCGACGCCGGAGGCACGTGTGGAATGCTACAAGGCCAAGGCCAATCACCTGCTCCGGGCCTACTACGTCCACCGCGACGACGCGCTTGCTAGCCGCATCACCCGCAACGTGCTTATCAACCTCGGCTTTGCGCTCCTCCTCGTCGTCTTCGCCGTTTGGCTGGTACACCGCTGCTCGCTGGCCGACCCGCGCGCCGTGCCCGTCCACGCCTGGCGCACGGCCGCTCCGCTGGCCAAGCGCCTGAAGCACCTTGCCTCGGCCACCATCTCCCGCCGCCTCACCTGGTTTTCCATCGGTGCGCACGTTATTTTATAAGTTTTCTATCTCCTCTCTGCGTGCCTTGGCCAAATGATCGTGTCTGATGACCAATTGTGGTGAGCAGAGGCGATACCTCTGGCTGAAGACGGCGCAGAGGTCGATCAGTCTGTGGCTTCCTTGCGTGAGGCGGCCGTGGACGACTGCCGCGCGCTGGCCGCGAGCTTGGTGGTCGTGAGCGCCTACTACCCCATCAACATCGTCGCGCTCGTCATGTTTTGTGCGCACCTGGTGAGCGTTTTCCTCTTCCTCTCCTACCTTCTCCTCCTTCATCATTATCGTCTGGTGACGGCAGTGCTGAATGTACACGGACATAACGCGTGCTTTCAGGGCAACGATTGGGACTTTTCTCTGTGGAATTTTACGCAGGACGCGTACCTGTACCTGGCGCTCGTCCCGCTCATGAGCGCCTGCGTGTTCATCATGCTGGTCTACATCTACTCGCTCACGACCTCCTGCCGTGCTCTCCGCCGCTTCCGAGCTGCCGATTGGTACGTTTTTTCTTATTTTTTTGTTTAATCATTTGTTCCTTATCCAAATCACACAAACCAACAGCGCACATGAAACGGCGATTATCGCGGCAGCCGGCGTTGTCTCGGTGGTACCGCGAGCGCTGGTTCGGCGCTGGACGCCCGCCGCGCCTGTATCCACCATCGAGCAGTGGCCGGGCGGCTGGCGCACGTCCTTCGCGAGCGCCCTCCGTTGCAGCCTCTCGGCGCCCTACCAGGCCGTCCTGGTTGCGCAACGCTACCTGTTCGCGCACTACACGCTGCTGGTGGCCCTGGCGGGCCTGGTGGTCATCAAGGCCCTTGAGGGCTGCTACGGCGTCTTCCTTTTCCCTGGTATTTTACTCCGACTTGACTCGTGGTTTATCCTCATATTGCACTCATGCGCGTGATGTGATGGTGATCCTGCAGGGCTGTGGCGCGTGCAGCTGCTCGATGCCTCGACGTGGACGCTGCGCTTCCAGCTCCTTGGGGTCGAGCTCATGCAGGCGCCCCTCTTCGCGCTGGCACTCGCGCAGCTGGGCCTCGTCCTCGTCTGGCCTCGTTACTCGTCGACCTCGGGCCTCTTTGACGCTCTCTTCACTCGCCGCAGCCACCGACTCTGCAGCCGCATTCCGTCGGTGTCTAACCAGCGCCGAAAGGAAGAGGATTCACAGCTCGGCGACATGGGCCTTGAGCCGATGTCGAGCCTCTCATCGCCGGACCTGTCCTTGTCCCTGTCCTCCTCATCCTCCATCAACAACATCGAGCCACCCAAGGAAGATGAAGAAGAGGAGGTGCACCAGAGGCGCAACGAAGCGAATGATGATGACGGCTGGGAAGGCGAGGAAGTCGCCCCGGAGAGCCTCGATCTGGCCACCCTGTTGGACCGGGCGGCGAAGAGTGATGTGGGCGGAGTGGCCTCGCCCGTCGCCTTCTTTGCGGCGCAGCAGCTGCTGGCGCTGCCGCGACGTGCGCCTGACCGTGAGGAATGAACGGAATGCACATTTTGTCTACAGTAAATAAAAGAGCAAATCGGACGGGAATTCTCGACCCCCCATAGCAAAGCTTGGGCAACTTCTGGTGCAGCGCTTTTGTACCGCGAACTCTACGATGATGAAGAGGACTGCTTCCGCTGCTCTACGCTTTGGGGTCACTGGCACCTCACGCGGCACTACCCTTCGCTTCTTGGTACGTCTTTGCCGGCGCTTTGAGCCAAAGCATCGTGGCGCAGTGAGGGGACGGGAACGGCCGGTATCCTTGAAGTTCGTGGCGTTCGATCGTCAGTGTATTGCGCTGCTGCTATAGAGAGGGCTGTGATTGAGTGAGCTTAGCGACACATTTTCGCTCATCTTGGCCTCCGTGGTGTGTGATGTGTTGGGCCCAACATCTCAGCAAGCACGTGGGCTGAGCACCGGTGAGGAAGCCTGGGCTGAGCACCAAAAGGCCCTGCGCCGCCTGCCCGTGCCCGGCCTCGAGGAGACCGTGACGCGCTACGGCGAGTACGTGGCACCGCTCGTCTCCGAGGCCGACGCCGCTCGCGCCCGCGCCCTGGCCGAGGAGTTCGCTCGCGGCGAGGGCCGCGCGCTGCAGGCCGAACTGCTCGCGCTCGACAAGGAGTCGCCCACGAGCTGGCTCGAGGGCTGGTGGGACACCATGTACCTCACCATCCGCGACCCTCTGCCTGTCAACGTCAACCCCTTCTTCATCATGCAGTACGTCTCGTGCAATTTATTTCCACAACTTAAGGAGATTTATTTTATTATTACTAACAAAAACAAAACAAAATTTATAATAATAAAAAATAAAAAAGGGACGACCTGGAGAGGCAGTCGCAGGTGGCGCGCGCGGCGGGCCTGGCCAACGCGTGTGCCAAGTTCCAGCGGCTGGTGCGGACGGGACGCCTCCCGGCGGACATGGAGCGCACGACGCCGCTGGACATGTCGCAGTACACGAAGCTCTTCGCGGCGGCGCGCATCCCGCGGGCCTCGCGCGACGAGATGGCCTACTACCCCGAGTCGCGGCACATGGCGGTCCTCTCGCACAACCACTTCTACACGGTGGAGGTCATCACCGAGGACGGCAGCGTCGTGCCCGAGAAGGACCTCCAGCGGCAGCTGCAGCAGATCCTGCACGAGTCGGCCCCGTCGAGCGCGCGCGAGCCGGGCCTCGGCGTGCTGACGGCCGACTGGCGCGACTCGTGGGCCAGCGTGCGGGCCGAGCTCATCTCGCATGACGACAACGCCCACGCGCTCGCGCGGATCGATTCGGCCCTCTTCGTGCTGGTCCTCGAGCCCGAGGCCCCCGTCAAGGGCGACGACATCGCCAAGGTCTTCCTCCACGGCGACATGCGCCAGCGCTGGTTCGACAAGCTGCAGGTCATCGTCGCGGCCAACGGCAAGGCCGGCATCAACTTGGAGCACACGCCCATCGACGGCCACACGGCCATCCGCCTGCCGGGCGAGGTCCCCGGCCTCCTCCAGTCGCAGGAGGCCGAGGCCCGCGGCCCCATCACCGCCCGCCCGCAGCGCCTCAAGTGGCACCTCTCGCCCGCCGTCATCAAGGGCATCGAGAAGGCCGAGGTGCGCCTCCCAACAATGACGATGATGATCATGATCATGAAGACGATGGTGAGGATGATGACTCAATTGCTGTTGGCGGTGATGGTGGACAGGCTGTGGCCGACGATCTGGTGGCGCAGACGGAGATCCGCTCGCTGGAGTTTAACCACTTTGGCAAAAAGTACATCACGAGCAAGAAGCTCAGCCCTGACGGGTTCGTGCAGATGGCCTACCAGCTGGCCTACTACAACCTCACCGGCGGCAAGACCGTCTCCACCTACGAGTCCTGCATGACCAAGCAGTTCCTCCACGGCCGCACTGAGGTGCCATTTTTCTTCTTTCTTTCTTTATTTATTTCTCTCATTTTAGTCAAATTTTCATAATGCTTTTAGTCTGCCATTTTTATTGAATAATTTAAAACATAAAATGCTAATTTTTTTAAAAAAAATTGCTCTTGAAAATGGCAGACTCTGAGGTCGGTGACGAGGGAGTCGGTGGCGTTCACAAAGGCATTCGCCTCGCGCGACGCGACGGTCAAGGAGAAGGAGCAGACCCTGCGCGCGGCCGTGCAGGCCCACGGCAACCGGGCCAAGGAGGCCAAGGAGGGCTTTGGCGTGGACAGGCACCTGTTCGGCCTCAAGAACCTGGCCTACCACAAGCAGCAGCGGCTGCCGGGCTACTCGATCCCCGCCATCTTCCAGGACAAGGCCTACCGCGTCCTCTCGTCGTCCGTCCTTTCCACCTCCAACTGCGGTAGCGACGCCCTCACCATGTTCGGCTTCGGCCCTGGTACGCCCTCTTCCTTGTCCTCGTTTTTTGCCCAATCTTTGTTGTATTCTTTATTTTGTGACTTTATTGAAAATAT
>NAVB01000568.1:0-34311 GCA_002179805.1 Acanthamoeba lenticulata
AACAGAGAGCGCTCTCTGGAGGACAGAGACGCGGGAGAGTACCTCAACCATGTGGAGTCGGGAAGTGAGGTCCGGATTGTGAAGCCGCATCACCGAATCGACCAGCTCGGGAGTGCCGTATTGGAGGATACGCTCCCAAGGCGTGAGGCCTTGCTTCCACTTGCGCTGTTTTTGCGCGCTAACGTAGCGGAATCGGGACATGGGGTCACCGTCGGAGCCCTCGTGCTCGAACGGGTCGGCGCCCATTTGCTCGATCAGGAACTGCACCACCTCCATTGATCCTGCGCCCAAGTCAATGAGCTGCCCCGAGCCAACACAATAGTGATGGTTAGTAAGCCCACCGAAGAGACGCACCCTGAACAGCAGGAGGGTAGCCGTGGACTGGGCTGGAGCTTTTGCCGCGCACTTCCCAGCAGAAGCGAGCCCTTTGACGCCACAAGGTGGCGGTCAGTCAGGGCTTGGGCTCCTTTCCAAGACCGCAGCGGGTGTAGATCGTGAGGGTACCAATCGGCAGGCTGCTTTGCCATGATTGCTCGACACAGTAGGCCTGGCGGCGCGCGGCCGCCTTCATCCGCCGCTCCAGCAATCTGCACATCCTCGGGCTTCAAGTTCCCTGCGGACAAACGACCGTGAGCTCCTCCCTACCACACAAGGTCGAGAATTCATGAAAGCACAAAGATGGACGTCTTTTGTTGGCCGGTGCCTTTTTCTGCGAGGAACTGGACCATTGCGAGATCATCGCACAAGACGGCCTCAAAGAAGCACGAGTTCCTCGCGCCTGGAATCCCCTTGATCGTGGCGTCTGTCGTGTTGTTTGTGAGCACGCAGAAAGAGGACGAAATGCTGTAAGAAGCTGGGCGGAAAAGCACGGTGGTCGATCAAGAGGTGGACGATGACACGGACGCGCTTCAACGCGTCGACCAGCGGCTGGTGTTCTTCACCGTCATTCTTCATCGCCCAATGATGCCGCGCCCTCGTGAGCCGCTTAAATGTTCGAAGCTGCGTGCCCAGAGTAGACTGAGGTCAGCAGCACTATGTGGGCATAAGGCCATAAGTTAAGCGAGATCAGCGCACCGCGATGTAGAGCGGGGATTGCCCATCGAGGGCATTGGATACGTTGGGGTTCGCCCCATGATGCAGCACCAACGCCACCATCTTGGGACTCATGGTGTAGATTGCCTGCATGCATTGCAAAGCCGTAAGTTGAGGAAAAATGCGTCAAGATGTGGAAGCAAACGCGTACATGGGTAAGCAGCGTGCCAACAACGGCCTTGGTCTCCAGTTTGAACTCGTAATCGACGCACACTCGGCGATACTCGATCAACAGTAGGCCGTCGATATCGATTTCCTTCGACTTGGCCTCCATAAGGGAGTTGTCCAGCGCGTCGGCGGAAGACACGTCAAAGGTGTGTTGCATCACCTGGACCACGGGAGCTGCTTGGTCCCTCTCCTTGTTGTTGTCCTTCACAGCGCGCTCTCGCTTGCTGTCTCCATCGACGTCAACGGTCATTTTGCCTGAATGGCGGTTGTATGAGAAGTAAGGCAGGTCGGCCTGCCATTGGTCATACTCGGCCATCATGCTGAGGCGCGCGTTGACAACCTTCTCCAGGAACGGAAAGTGGCTTGCGTACTGTTGCAGCACGAGGTGCGTGAGCATGAACAGCGAACAGACGAGTTCAAGTGAATTGCGTACGGTCTCGATTAGTGGCGAGTTGGATCCGGTTAGGTCGAGGAAGCTGATGAGTGGGCACGTGTGCGCGAGTTCCTTGAGGAAGGCCACCCATAAAGTCTTCCTAAAACGCACGTGGGCCAAGCGCAACCGCTGAATCCGGCCGTTGCTGGCAAACATCTTTCTTGGCTTCACGACAGCAAACCCATTGTACGGATTTCTCAATTGAGAGAAAGAACAAACCCAAGAGGAGAAGAATCAGAAGAGAAACCTTCTTGATTGCCCACCCAGAGATGTCGAGATCTACCACGTTGGGGCAGGCCGTGAGTAGCTGCTCAAGGGAGGCCGTTGTGCCAAAAGTGTAACAACCTGCACGCACAAGGGTGTCACATTTTTCTGTGCAATTTTTGTGGGCAGAAAGGCAGGAACACGAACCAGCCAGGTTCAGAACGGTGACGTTATGCAGGTGCGAAGCCAACTCTTGCACACTAGCCAGAAGCTGTTGTCGCCTGATCTTGAGATCATCGGTGACATCATCGGCAGCGCAATCCTTAGTTGGGAAAGAGACGACATAGGCGTCGGAATGTGGCCACCGACGGGTCACCGCACGATACTCGGTTTGGTCCTGCGGAAGCGTGAAGAGCTGGAAGCAACCCGCCACGTTGAGGCTCACGAGCCCCTCACTGTTGGCGATGAGCTTGTTGAGCATGGCCAAGCTGATGTTGTGACACCCTGCTCGCCTTGTCGTAAGCTCAGTGACCAGCAATCAAGATGGAGGCGACAACACACCAGCCAGGTTTAGAACGCGTGGACGGAAAGCGTAGGTGCTGAGCAAGCGTGATATGAGCGCATCGTCTACATAAGGCATGCACCTGCCACACGTGTAATGTTAGAACCACAACAGGAGCTGGTATTAGAGAAGAAGCACAAAAGACAAACCGATTTAGGTTGACGTCATTCCACAACCGTGGCAGCTCAGTTTCCACCAAGTCATGCAGACCTGGACGCTCTCGTTGAGCCATCGCATAAAACCATGAACTTAAAGCGGCCAAGGCGTACCTTTGCACACGCAACCGAGAGAGAGGATCTGTGGTAAGGAGCCCAAGAACGAGTAAATGTGCAGTTGCACCTCCACCGGTAGCGTCAAGAGCTCCACAGCAGCTGGGCGAGCATCTTCCGGATTGAAAGGCCCAAAAGCATCCAGCGACACGCCTGCCGCCTTCTCCATCTCCTGGCCGCGGTGCAGACGTCACTAAATGAGGGAACGTTTCGGACGCAAGGCCCCTCATCTTTTTTTCTAACAATCTTTTCAGGCCTTTGAAGTTAAAAACTGGGAGAGCAACTATCCGTATTTCCTTTCTTTTCCCGGGTAAGTCAAGTTTTTTCTCTGTAGTCCTGCGCAGAAAAAGCCAGCACAACCTACAAGCACAACCACAGCACTGCGGCACGACACCCTTCAGGCAACGCAAGAACCCTAAACAATGCATCACCCAACGGAGTCACGTCGCTCCGCCTTTTTGCCCAGACACGGTACGGTCCCTGTTTTTTCAAGGAGGAGATAAGTTAAACAGATTCAATTTTTTCTTTGCCCAGGTGCTGGTGCCTATGGCTCCTTTGACGCGGAGGGGTGGCTGCGTGCCTTCACGAAGGCGAGCCGTGCACGCGACAGCGGAGCCCTCCGTTCGCTGCGGTGCTGCTCCGCGGCTTGTCTGGGCTGGTGCATTGATGACCTTGCGCTCATCCGTGATGGATGTGTCCCTTCTAGGGTGGAAATTATTGAGGACACTGTGCGATGCTGCGAGCAGCTGCACTACCTATTACTCACCGGTGACCGGGTCACGATCACCACTGCAGAGACCTTGGAGGAGACGGTCAAGGCGTACGGAAATCATAACCCTCTTTGCCACCATCACACACTCTTGGCGAGCTTGACCCGTGTTCGTACATTGCCCTGTGCTCTGCAGCTGCGAAATGCACACAATTCGCGGGTTTTCGCCCCAACTGCGCGCGCGTCGCTGTGAACAGACAACGTTTGAGGTCGTAGACGGTGATTGTCTGGAGGCTGCGATAGACCTTAAGCTCCGCGGCTTGAATCCGGCCGTTCTCAACATGGCCTCGGCTCGACGTCCCGGCGGTGGCTACAAGTACGTGCTTTGTCTTGCCCTTTATTGTCGTCAACGTGCCCATCAATGCATTCGCTCACCCCGCCGCGTTGTGTTGTGGGCGTAAAGGCACGGAGCGGGTGCGCAGGAAGAGAATCTGTTCCGACGGAGCAACTACTATCAGTCACTCGAGGATCCGCAGCGGATCGACTCCAGCCGGCGGTGGAGCTACCCGATGCGCGACTGCTCCGGGGTCTACTCACCCTCGGTTCAGGTCTTCCGCGCGGCCGAAGCCAAGGGCTACGAGTTCCTCGAGGCACCAGTGGCGCTCGATTTCATCGCTGTGGCGGCCTTCTCCCAACCGCTGCTCGTGACCAGCACAATCAATGGTTGACTCCCCACAGCCTAATACCCGCATCACAAGAGGGGGCAAGTCCCATTAACGAGAGATATATCGATGGTGTGGTGGGGCGGGCAGGCCGTTCGATGCTTCGGTTGGCCCCGGACGTGGTGAAGAAGACCAAGGACAAGATCCGGCTCATCTTCTACATGGCGCTGCAGCACGGCCACGACGCGCTCGTGCTGAGCGCGTTTGGCTGTGGTGCCTTCCGCAACCCGCCTGACCACATGGCTGAGCTGTTCCGGGAGGTGATCGACCAAGAGTTCAACGGCTGCTTCAAGCACATCTCCTTCGCCATCTTTGGTGCGCCCCATGATCGCGCAGCGCTTCCCTTTGGGCCTCAATCAATACTAAAGAGCGGGCATGACCACACAGACGACCACAACTCGCGGAAACCACACAACCCTCAGGGCAACGTGTTGCCCTTCAAGCGCGTCTTTGGCGTGGTGACCGCGGCAGACGAAGAGGCCGCCGCCGCAGCTGCCGTCACGCCTGGCGACAGCAGGGCCCGCCATGCCGGTCCAGCTCCATCTCCTCCGCCCCCAGCGACCGGTCGAGGGACCCGAAACGCCCGAGTGACCTCAACACAAGACAGAGGAGGCCGAAAGCGACAAGGGTAGCATGTTGTGGGCGCTGGTGGGAATGTGTCCCGATCCAGGAGAGGTGTGCAGTTGCGCGGAACTTAAAAACAAGTGCCGATTGGCTCACGTTTTTTAATCAAGGGGAATCCGGTGCCCGTTGGTGCAACCAGCCGGAGAAATCGTGTGGTGCTTACACGTACTACGCTGCATCACTTCGCCTTTGAGCAACAAGTGCAAGAGACGAGCAGCAAACAAAGACGGTTCAAGCATGAGAAGTGCGGTCGGTGTGGTATTCTCAGCCGTGCTCCTGGTGCTGCTGGTGGTCGACCAGACCAGGGCGGTGGCGGTGAGGGCCCAGTCCGCGGAGTTGTTTGCCGATAGCGTTTGTATCAACACGCACATGGACTACACAAGCAGCTCCTATGGCACGAACCAAACACGAATTATCGAAATGCTGGCCGAAGCGGGCATATACAATGTACGCGAGAGCTCACGCAACGTGGCGACCCAGTTCGGCGCCAAAGGACTTAAAATGAACTTTGGATGGGCCGAGCCGAACTGGAACACAAACAACAACATTTCCTTCATCGACAACTTCGTCTCGACCCTCAAGAGCCTCATCAGTCAAGGCATGCTCGTCGACGCCCTCTTGAACGTCAACGAGCCGGACGGCATGTGGAAACCCAAGAACATTGTACGTCTTCAACTGTTGGGCCTTAATAGGGCCATTAATGATCGGAGTTGAGGCTAAGTTAAGTGGCCCAACAGACCTACAACGGGCAGGGCTTCCCCGGTGGCGTGCTGGACTACATGCGCGACTTCCACGCGCGCATCCGAGCGGACCCCGAGCTGAATGACAAGTGGATCATTGGTTCGCCCATGGGCGTCACGGACAACTTGCCGGCCAACTGCTGCAGCGAGTGGATCGACTACGCTGACTTTCACCCGTACCCCTTCGACGGCAACTACCTGGCGGTGACGTGGGAGGTCTATGATGACATCTACCGCTATTTCTACTTCAGCAACCAGGTACGTGCGCTTGCCCTCTCCTCTTATCCTTCCATGCCCTCACATCAACACCAAACATTAGCCGTCCGTCAACTTGGACGAGCCGTGGCCCTCGCAATTCGACCGAGCTAAGGTTTTCTATACCGATTTGCCCTTCTTCGCCACGGAGACCGGCTACTCCACGGAGACTACACAGCTCGGCACGTCCTTGCGCGCCCAGGGCTTGTACATCAACCGCCTCTTTGCCGAGTACTTCCGCCTGGGCATCCGCCGTACATGCTGGTACGAATTTCTCGACCAACACGACGATCCGGCCGACCACGAGTCCAACTTTGGCATCGTCCACTTCAACTACACGGCCAAGCCGAGCTACACGGCGCTCAAGAACTTCATGGCGGTCGTGCGCAGCGACTGGAAGCCCACGGCCCAGCAGCTCCGCCCAGCTGACTACGATCTCGCCACACTTGACTTTGCACTCAACGTGAGCGCTGTGGGTGATTACGACCGCACTGAATACGTGCATCACCTCCTGCTCCAGAAGCCCGATCAAACCCTCCTTCTGCTGCTGTGGCACGAGATCTCAGACGAGGCCACAAACGGCACCAACCGCCAGATCTACCCGCCGCGCATGCCCACCGTGGTCACCTTGCCTTCCGGCTTCGTCGTGAATATCTATGCGCCCAACGATGGCCCCGACGTGACTGGAGAGTACTCCGCCGACGGTCGATCGACCTTCATCGACGAAACCAGCATTTCGCTCAACGTGCCTGATCACGTCATCATCCTCCAGCTAACTGCCTCTTCGAGCAAGTCTGCTGCTTCCTCCTTCTCTGGATTCCTCGTCAAGCAGCTTCGCTGTGCCCTGGCCTACCTTCTGTAGGCTTGCACATCTCGTTCGAAAATACAAAAGAAAAGAAAAGAAAAAAGAGAATAACCGTGAATGAAGATAAAGAATTTACAGTTAAAAGCGAAGTAAATAAGGCCTCAAAAGATGGCGTGGGCGCAGGCGCTGCCAGATGAGCTCTCCCTTCGTATTTTTGGCTGCCTCACAGCCCGCGAATTAGCCCAGGCGGCCTTAGTATCGCGCACCTTCCTCCACCTTACCCGCGACGAATCAATTGTACGCCTCCATCCACACCCGAATCACACCTAATCTTGAAGAGAACATGCAGTGGCGAGGTGTGGCCGTGCACAGGTGGGGAGCAGGAGTAGAGCAGCTGGGAATTACCGAATGGCGGGCCTACTGCCGCGAGCGCACTGCCTTCGAGCGCTTACGCGAAACAGCCGTCGACCGGGATGACCCTGGCACAGCATTCATCTTCGCCCCCGTCAACGTGGCCTTTTCCTCCGCCTCTGTTCTTCCGGATGCCTACGCGCTGGGTTCTCTCTCTTCGCCACCTCGCGTTCCATCATGTTGGACTGACTCACACCCGTCCTCACGCAGGCGCGCGGCTCTTTGACGAGGGCTACATCAACAACGCCATCCTGGCCCTCGAGACCGAGGTGCGCAGGCACCCCATGTCGGCCAACGCCTGGGCACTCATGGGCAAGGCCTACGCCGAGAATGATCAAGACTCCGAGTACGTCGCCCAAGTCCGACCCAAATCCTAAAGCCTGGGCGTGCACTCACACAAAACTGGCAGGGCGATCGCTTGTTTGAAGGTGGCCAACGCGATTGAGCCGCACAACCAGGAGGTGCTTATGCTCTTGGGTATTTCCAAGATCAACGAATTCCACGGCATTGGCGTACGCACTCTCTGTTCTGCTTGTTGGCACACAGCCGGCCTCACCAATCCGATGCGCCACACTTCAACCAGGCCTGCCTCTATTTTGCCAAGTGGCTGCGGTTGTCGCCCTACAGCTCACTCCTCCCGCAAGACCTGGAGAAGCAAATCATCGATCAGGCCAACAACGGCTGTACAGCCTCACCCTTCTGTTTTTTCGTTTCGGAAAGTGTTGCTCATGAAGAACTACACGGGGTATGTGGTGTTGGCGCAGCGCAACGCATGTCCGCGTCATCGCTCCTGCGCTGGCAGGATACGTACGACACCGACGCTGCTGAGCCTGACGTGCGGGTGCTGCTGACCGAGGTATTCAAGCGCGCTCACCAAGAGAATTCGCGTGACACCGACGTTTTGGTCATTCTTGGTATAACCCACACCTCCCTCTGTTGCACCATCATACCACGGCCCAAGCTTCCTTTTACCAGAGGAAGTTGACGATCCATCCAACAGGCGCACTTCATACGGCCAGCAACCTCTTCAGCCTTGCCATCCACTGCTTCGAGATGGCCCTAGCCGTGGACGCGAGCGACTACACCTTGTGGAACAAACTTGGTACCGTTTGTTTATTTATTTGCAATCATTTTTAGTCTTCTTTTTCTAACGCTTGACGTCCATCCAGGCGCGACGCGAGCCAACGCCATGACCCCTGGCATAGCTCGTGCGTGCCCTTTTTCCTTCTTTTTCTTGGCTGGCGCAGAGGGAGGAGTGCTAAACACTCGTGTCGTCTCTTTGCTTGATTCCAGTGGAGGCGTACACGCACGCGTTGGAAAAGAGGCCCAATTACGTGCGATGCCTGGTCAATGTGGGCATTTCCCACTTGGCAGCACAACAAGACCGCAATGCGCTTCACTTTTGGGCTCGCGCGCTCATGTACAGCCACTACTGCCCATGCCGCACCCGCCTGGCGCGGGCGCTTGACCCGCACTGATCACTGTCGGTCGGCGCGGGGACGTGGCGGGGCACGTGCAGGCTCAACCCCAAGGCCTCCCACGTTTGGTCGTACATGCACCAAGCTGCGGCACGGCTGGGCCTGGTGCTGAGCGAGGATGACGAGCACACCCTGTCGCGCTTACTCCTCCCCCAAGAGCCGCCAATCACGCTGCCCGACACTGGCAACGACGCCGAGAACTGGACCCTTCTTGACTCGGTACGTTTGGAGAGGAGTGATGAGGACATTCAGGTAACGTCACCCGGCCAGCATTTCCTTTTTACTTTTTTTACTTTTTAATTTATGTTTTTCTTCTTTTTGCCGCGTGAATAGTCCTTGATGGACAATATGATGAGGTCCTGGAACGACTCGACGTTGGAACTCCAGGATGCCGAGGAGGAAGACTCTCAGGCGGTCTCAGACAAAGCGCCCCCCAAGAAGTACACCATGGAGGAGCTCATGGAATTGATTGCCCAGGGCAAGACCCCCGACGACGTGCGACAGATCGACGACAGGTACAACAAACACTTATTCGAAACAATTGCAAATTTCATGAGCCTCAGTGAGTTGCTCAAGCACCAAGTCCTGTGCGTGCACAGGCCGCCGAATCCGGACGCCCCCATCACCAAAGGCGATCGGCAGCGGCCGCTCAAGGTACTCTTCTCTCCCTCTATTTGTGCTGTTCATGTGCGATCAGACCTGTTTATCGGCTCTCTCGTGTGCGTCCAGCCGTGGGAACGCGCCCCGGCGCCGGCGTACGAGTCACCGTACTCGGTTGTTCTCTCTGCCAGCGGCACGCCGACCACCGTCCATCACACGCAGCCAGCGGCCAACACCCCCTCTTCCGCTTCCTCTTCCTCCACGACCTCCACCGCCGGCTCCGCAACACCTAAGTCTTCATCATCATCATCGTCGTCATCATCCTCGGCATCGTCGGCGACCGCGAGAAGCCAAGCTCCGCCGAAGAGGGCCACCAACGCAGGCCTGTCCATCTATACCGTCGACTCCTTCACCCAAGAGGTCAGTCCATCGTCGTGTGGCGCGTCTTTGTCGTGGCTGACGCTATGTTGGCGTGCAGGCCTTTGCGGGGAATCCGGCTGCAGTGTGTCTGGTCCCGCCCACCGTCGAGCTGGGCGAGACGACCATGAAGCGGATCGCGCGCGAGATGAACCTCTCCGAGACGGCCTTTGTCCAGCCCATTCCTGGCGTGCGTCATCACTCTCCCGCACCTCCCTTTGCTTCGCATTCGTTCTTATGGTTGCGGAAAGAACGAAAAACGACGCGCCCTGACCACCATTCTACGACAGGCGGCCAACAGTTTCAAGCTGCGTTGGTTCACTCCGACCACAGAAGTCCACCTGTGCGGCCACGCGACGCTTGCGACGGCGCACGTCTTGTTCACCGAGGTGGGCGCCACAGCGCCGTCCCTCAGCTTCGCCACCCTCAGCGGGGAGCTCGTCGTCGCCAAGGCCGACCCGGCCCCCGGCGACAGCCTCGAAGCGCCGACCAAGTCGCCCCTCCTGCGAATGGACTTCCCGCGAGGCAAACCCGAGTTCACACGGCTCCCCGATGACATCTTGGCTGCGCTGCTGCGGGCCGTGGGACTGACCGAGCGCGACCTGGTCTGGCGCGAGGCGGTCTCAAGCGCCGAGGCCTCTGAGACGCGCGCACCGGCAATACTCGTATGCGCCGTCACCAAGAAGCTGTTCGTGGAGATCGTGTCCGTGTCCAAGCTGGTCGAGCTCAAGCCCGACGCCGAGGCGCTGCTGGCGATCCCCTTCGAGGCCGCCGGCCTGCCCGTCCGCGGCGTCTGCGTGATGGTGCACGGCGGCCGGGAAGACCGCGGCTGCCGCTCGGGCCTCAACGTCGAGTTCTACGCAGACACGTCGGCCGTGCCGGAGCACGTCCCCCACGACTTTGTCACGCGCTACTTCGCGCCCTGGAACGGCATCTACGAGGATCCCGTCAACGGGTCCTCCCACACGGCCCTCGCCGTCTACTGGTCGCAGCAGGTGCCCTTTCTTTCCCCATCGCCCTCGCTTGTGTGCCGTTCATATGTGTTGATGATCATCACAATAATGAATCGCGTGCTTATGACGGTGGCGAGCAGTTGGGCCGAGAGAGGCTTCGCTCCTTCCAGGCCAGCGCGCGGACGGGGCAGCTCGAAGTAGCCCTCGCGCCCAACGATCGCACCTACATCTTTGGCCACGCCGTGACCGTCATGGGCGGGCGTCTTCGTGTCTGATGCTTTTTGGCTTTGCTCTCACAGGATTTCTCCTTCTTGGGTGTTCCTTCGGCCACGTGCTGAGCAAACAAATAAAGGTGATGTGGGGGTAACCAAGAATCGAACTCGGACTCCGGGGACTGTAGTACCGTGTGCTGCCACTACACCATTACCCCTCTTCCCTACTTGTTAATGTTGACGCAAAGCCAACAACCAGCAACGGCACAATGCCAATAAAATTTTATTTAATTGCAACTCAAGCATGGCTGCAACGCAGCTGGTAGCGTTCTCACTTCTGGTCGGGCTAGCCTTGGTTGGAGCCACAGATATCATTGCAGCCAGCTTTGCTGACCCAGAGTGCAGCGAGCCACAGCTTGTGGCCCGACCACAATCCCTGCACACCGGCGAATGCGTCCTCTCGCCGCAATACAAATTCTACTACACCATCTTCGTCAACTCCTCATCTCCTAATTCGGCACAGTTCAGTCCCTCTCTCCACACCTTCGCATCACCGAGCATTTCTTACCAATTCACTTTATTTTATTGATGTTTAACCTTAATTAGATTCCGCTATGGATGCAAGGCTGGTTGTGCGCCCAAGGACTGCCTCTACGCAGGCTCGGGCACCTTTGGGTCGTGTGTGCCTCTCAACGCCACCTTTTCCAACCGTACAGTATACGCGTCGGCCTGGCGCGTGCAAGCGAACCAGTCGCTGTCCTTCCGCGTGTACAACGATCGCACGTGCACGCAGATGAGGCCCTATGGCCAGTACCACGTTGACAGCGCCCTCTGCTCCTTTTCGTACCTCATCAACTCGTCCTTCATGGCCTCTTACCTCGATGAACGCGACGCTCCAGCCAGCCAGCGCGTGATCTACCGTGTCGACTGCAGCCAAGACTGCTCGTCGTGCTCCGTCTACAACCGCACTGCCCTTGGCACCTGCGTGCCCGTTGGTACGCATAAAGCCTTTGTTAATGATGATGATGATGACGAAGCAGCTGAAGAGCTCACCAGGACTTTATCCCACCACTTTCATGAATCCCCCCAACACAGACTATGTGTTCGTGAAGGTGATCCTGAGCCACATTCCGCCACCTGACATGCCAATATGGGAAACGGCTCTCATCATATTAGCCGTCGCAGTCGGCAGCCTCGCTCTGTTGTGCATCGTGCTCGTCCTGCTCCTCTTCGTCTGCCGGCGCTGTAAAATCCGCAGCGTCAACTACCAACCCATCAATAGAGAAGCCTCTGGCGATGAATCCTACTGATTTTTAATTTTTAATTTTTTTATTTATTTATTTGCTCAAAATGTACATGCAACAAACAACACGTTCTTGCACTTTGTTTCATTTTATTTCTGAATTGCTGATTTATTTTTCTTCTAGTTGGCCACACCAAGAAGGTTTATTTGTAGCGGATGTCGTCAGGGATGGGGAGCTCTTCGCGCAGGAAAGCATCGCGCGCCTCACGGAAGGCATCGCGTACGACCTCGTTCATGGCCGGGTGGATGTGGATGGTCTTGAGGATGTCGTCCATCTTGCCGCCCATCGTCATCACGGGGATCACCTCATGCACGAGCTTGGACGCGTCTGACCCGATGACGTGGAACCCGAGGATCTTGCGCGTTTCCTTGTGCACGAGGGCCTTGGCGAAGCCGTGCTTGGCGCGCAGGGCCATCCCCATCGGCGTCTTGGTGTACGGCGCCACGCCCTTGTGTGTGTTGAGCAACAGTGTGCGCGTGAGCGGAAGCGCTTTGGTTCAACCGCCCACGGAAAAGATAGAGCGCGAATCATACCTTGATGAAGGGAATGTTCTCCTCCTTGAGCTCCTGCTCCGTCTTGCCCACGGCGCCCATCTGCGGGTACGAGAACACTGCGTGCGGCATCGGCTGCAAGAGAAGAACCGGCAGGTCTCACGTAAGTGACCGATGCGCTCACCGACGATCAACAAGCAGACGGCGGCGTACAGCGTAGTCGATGGGTTCCTGGTTGGTGGGGAGGCCCTTGACGAGCGCCGCAGCACGCAGAAGGTACTCGGCCTCGAAGTTGGCCGAATGGCGGAACATGAAGTTGCCCACGCAGTCGCCCAGCGCCCACACGCCCTCGCACGTGGTGCGGAGGCACTCGTCGGCCTTGATCATGCCCTTGTCCGTCAGCTCCACTCCGCACTTGTCCACAGCGAGCTTGT
Source organism: Acanthamoeba lenticulata (assembly GCA_002179805.1). Classification (NCBI taxonomy): domain Eukaryota; phylum Discosea; order Longamoebia; family Acanthamoebidae; genus Acanthamoeba; species Acanthamoeba lenticulata. The sequence goes on from NAVB01000568.1 coordinate 12,884, forward strand.
CGCAGTTGGCCTGGAAGGGGTCAAGCGCTCAGCCTCGTTTCCCTCCTGTTGTTTCTTCAGGCGTGTGGTGTGGGGACGCACCTGGACGCCAGTGGCGACGAACAGCTGCTCGACCTCGAGGACATGGGTCTTTTGGTCGTCGCCGTATTCAATCCTGAAGGTGCCGTCTTGGTAGCTCACCTTTGTCTGCGCTCCCAGACCATAAGCGAGAAGAAGAAGAAGAAGAAGAAGAACGAGAAAGAGAACGAGATGTGCGGAAGACACGTACGATGTTCACCTCGGACTTGACGTCAATCATGGAGGTGAAAATCTTCATGAACTCGGCCGCCACTTCCTCGTCTTCGCGATCGGCCAGGTTGGCCTTGGCGTCGAGCACGGTGACCTTGACGCCCATCTCATGGAAGAAGAAGGCCAGCTCGGTGCCAATGTAGCCGCCTCCAATCACACACATCGTCTTCGGCCTCTGTTGTCGATTGAACCGGTGAGACCTCTCGCTTCCAAGAAGAGGACGCAGCTGGCCTTGTCAGAGGCACGCACCTTGGTGAGCCTCAAGGCCTCGACATAGGTGATGTAGGGCGTCCCCTTGAGCCCCTCGATCGGGGGTTCGGCAGCGCGAGCGCCACAGCCGATGAAGATCTTTGGAGCGCTGAGTTCCTCGCCGGTCGACTCAACCTTGAGCACACGCTTATCCACGAACGTGACGTGGTCTGGTTGGTTGGTTGTGGTTTAGATTTAGGGGCGGAGGGACCATGCTATGACGATAAGCGACTGTGCGAGGAACCTTGCACAAGGTGAATCCCCATCTCTTCTATCTTGGGCTTCCAGTTCTCGGCGCTCTGGTCGATGTGATCGCACACCTCCCCGACAAGCTCCTGCAGAGGACGTGGTCAGTCTCCCCAGTTACACGTACCGCAGGGTTGAGAGGGACAACGTGCCTTGTGGCGTCGCTCGTTGACATGGGCTTCCAGGTGAAGGCGCTTGCTTTCTTCCACTTCCTGGGCAACTTCAGCCGGGTGGAGCAGCATTTTGCTGTGGTCGCATCGGTAAGCCAGCTGTGGTGTAGCGATAAGACAATGAAGGGGGCGTGCCTGGGAATGCAGCCTCGATTGAGACAGGTGCCTCCAAGTGGTCCCTCCTGCGTTGGTGGGGGGTTAGTAAAGCACATGAGGAGACAGTCTGCGGGTGGCGAAGTGAACACCTCGACCAGGCATACGCGCAGGCCGTTCTGGGAGGCGGGAATGGCGATGCCCGTGAGAGCAGCTCCGCTACCGACGACGATGATGTCGAAGTCCTTTCTCTTGGCGCTCATGTTGTGATGTGGAGAGTACTGTCTGGTGGTGGCCTGCTGTCCTTACGCAGGCCGATTGCATGTCGAGCGGCAACAACAAGGACCTCAGCCGAAATTCTGTTGAAAACAACTTCACCGGCCTTTCGAGGAAGCAATAAAAAAGATAGGATGGCGCCAATGGGAATCGAACCCATGATCTCTCCCTTACTAGGGGAGCGCGGTGCCGACTGCGCCATGGCGCCTCCATTACACACCGGACAGGACATGAACGAATTGTATATTTAGTTTGTGTCTGAAATACCTGCGAGTGCAGTAGTGCCTGCGACTGTTGTGGTTGGCCCTGGCGCAAGTCAATTATTCAGGGGTGTAACTCGAAAACACCTTCCACTTCAGTAGGCACGCCCAGAGGCAGAGAAGCAACACCCACAGCACTGCGGGCGCCAACTCCAAGCTGCTCGCCGAATATGTCCCTAAAGAGCTCACTAATGCCGTTGATCACTGGGAAAGAAGGTGAGAAGAGAATCCACGGTCATGGTACGCCGCAGGTACACACCTTGTGGATGCATTTCGAAGTCGGGAGTACAGTTCACAAAGCCTACAAGCTTTATAACACGCTTGATTTTGTTCAAGGAGCCCAGCTCCGCCTTCAACACGGACAGCATAGTCAAGCCCTGCAGCTCCACTCCGTCAATACCGAGTCACACTTGGAGATAGTGGTGCATGGGGAATATGTACACACAAACGTGCAGCTTCGTAGCCCGCCTCAACAGAGAGATGTTCGGCACCCACCTTGCCCTTCCGCGGCTGATTTGTTTCCGGATCCAGTGGGAGCTGGCCCGAGGTGTATACAATGTTGCCCACGACCACAACGGGCTTGTAGACGGCTATGCCCTTGTTGGGCGCCGGCAGTTTGAGGCCGAGCTCCTCGATCCTCTGCTCAGGCGTCTTCTCCATGGTGAAAATAATAATAAAAAAGACGCAGTAAAAGCGCCAAGAAAAAGAGAAACGCACGAGTTTCCTACGACACCTGAGAAACGCTGAATACAGCCCGCCGAAGGTGGTGCGAATCTTCCCTGTGTGACTTTCCTGTGTCTCCGTGGTAACATTTGTCAAACTACCTGAGCATTATCAGCATCATAACCAAGGCGGGATTCATCCTCTTCATCACTTGAGGGATGGGTGCTGAATATTCCGTATTTCATCCTGTTACTGCCTCCGTGTGCAAGCAGTGCCACAGCCTCAACTTCCCTGGTACCCCCTCGAAAAATGATCCTTCCAAGTTCCTTCGGTTCTTTGCTAAAACAATGTGCAGGTTGCCGTAATCACAAGCAACTCTTGAGCTTGCCCTACGGAGTTGATGGCATCGCCACGCGTTGTGGCGGACCCAGATGCGAGGTGAACACAACAAAATCGAGATTCCCTTGCGTTAGCTGCGCTTGTAAGAACAATGACGTCTACAGGTACCCCGCGCGCTCTCCATCTTGTCGACCAGGGGTGTCGGTAAGCTCAAGTTGTGCGTTCTTGTTCCGCTGCAGGGTCACCCTCTCTGAGAAGGAGACTGACCGAGTCGTGTCAGCCTTTAAGCACAGTTGTGGCAACAAGGATCCACACCAGGTTCGCTTGCCTTCCCTCCATAAAGATGCGTACTTTGACTTGAGCGTTTGGAGAAAGCGCCTTATTTTTTGACGACCTCACCTTCTGCTGCAGGTCAAGATCCCCACGTGCCTTCTGCTCTGCACGCAGTGCTCGTCGGCCTTGTTTCCGATCATCGACAACAACCTGTGCGTGGCCAACTCCACCGGCCAGCTCGTCGATGGCGCTGGCCAGAGCGTCGACTTGGCCATGTGGCAGAGCCATTTCGTGCATTGCAACAACCAGTGCGCGGGCGTAAAGGGCCGCGACTTTTTGGCGCGCATCGACGTCAGCCTCAATCTGCCCGAGCTCGAGTATGCCAAAAAGCGGATCAAAGGCTCGACGCTCGGGCGCTGGCGTGACTTCCGCTACACGACGGGCCACATCCGGATGCCGACCGCGCAGCGCGCCTCGACGCACAACATGAATGTCGCGCCGCCACCCGTGCCTAGCGTCGCTACGCCTCCGACCTCGTCCACGGCCGTAGGCCTCAACAACAGCATGCAGAACCTGAGCCTCACGAACGTCGTCGATCTCAACCAAACGCATCCGATCGCCATCGGCGTGTGCAAGCAGTGCATGTTTGTCAACTTCCCGGGTTGTGCCAAGCACCGGACGCTCCTCTCTAAGCCTTACGATGTCGTCGACGGCCGCGGCAAGACCACCTACGCTGGATGTCCCGCCGAGGGCTGCGAGACCAACACGCGATTCGTCGCGTACTCGTGCGCGGGTTGTCGCGGCAAGGAATTCTCCTGGTACCACGTCGTGCTGACCGACCACGAGGGCAGCTACGTCGTCAAGGCCTGGCAGGGCCGCGGCCTCGGTTTCTCGGCCAACTCCAAGCTGTCCCACAGGTACGTCTCTGGCCTGGCCTGTCTGTGTGCGTCCCGCTGTGTGACTGACGCGCCTCGGTTCTGCTCGGCCAGCATTATCATCTGCAACCTGTGTCTGAGCACGAGCTTCCCGGGCGAGTCGCGGAAGCTGTGCGAGAGCAAGCACGGCAAGCTCATCAGCGCGGTCACCGGCGCCCCGATGGACGTCGGGCGATGGAAGGACAGCCACCCTCACATCACCGGCTGCCCGGGAGTGGGCCGAGTTGACGTCCTCATGCGCGTGGACATGGTGCTTCACGGGCCCGAGGTGCAGTACCTCAGCCAGAACCTGCAGGGCGCGGCCCGAGGCCACTGGAACCCGACCTTTGTCTCGGCCGGCCGCTACGTCGACCCCAACGCCGTAGCCGCTGCCCATCCGCCGCCCTCCTCTTCCTCGTCGTCGGCCTTTGCCTACCCGATGCCTCCCGCCACGACCAACACGCCGGCCTACCCGCCGGCCTACCCGGGCTTCCCCCCGGGCGGCTACGCGCCCTATCCGACCATGCCAGCGCCCTACCCGACGTCGGGCGGGCCTGTCTACGACCCCATCACGGGCGCCATGGTGGCGCCTGCGCCCATCAGCAGCGGCGCGCCCTACCCGACGTCGCCGGTCGCCGCTTCTGCCGGGGGCTACCCGGGTCCTTACCCGCCGTCGCCGTTCCAGCATGGGATGGGACCCGCGTCGGGGATCGTCCCCACGACCGCGTTCAGCGGCCCCTACCCGCCGCCGCCGGATGCGTCGGCCTACCCGTTCGCCGCCTATGCGGCAACAGGAGCCCAGCAGCAGCAGCAGCACTTGGGAACCAGCAGTAGCAGCAGCACGGCCACCGCGACGACCCCGATGCCGGCTTACCCCTTCCCGGGTGCGGCCGCAGCGGCGCCAGCACCAGTGTCAGCGACTCCCGCCGCTCCTGCGGCCGCGTCTGGCGGCGTGACCTCGCCGTCGGCGCCTCCGGTTGACCATGCGGGCAGCGAGAAGGAGGGTAAGTCACCACACCTATTCCCTCCCTACCCCCCGGAGATGATTATCGTAACGCCTGGCCACCGCTCACGTCATGTCACCCATCTGTGTTCTTCAGACGAGTCGCTGTGCGTGATTTGCCTCTGCGAGAAGCGAGACGTGATATTCTACAAGTGCGGCCACCTTGCGGCGTGCCACGACTGCGCGCAGCAGCTCAAGCGGCAGCAGAAGGGCTGCCCTATCTGCCGTCAGCCCATTCTCGACATCGTCAAAGTTTACAATGCCTGAGCTTTCTGTGTGACAAACCAATCCCACAGGCCTCGCCGCCACCTGCTCGCCCCTCACGATTTTGTAAAGCGCTTCATATTTCCACCAATTTTCTTTTTTCTTCCTCTGTTTCCTGCCTGTCGCCTTCCCCTGCAGAACTTGTGACCTTCTGGTGGGCCAATAGACTCGTTGTAACAAACTCGTGTAGCCGCAAGTATAAAAGCCCACCAGCAGTCACCCGCAAACACACTAACAACCCAACAACAAAACACAAGCTATGAACAAGAAGGGCCTCATCTCTCTGGCGTTCCTGCTTATCCTCTGCGGCAGCCTTTTGCCTCAAGCCTCTGCTGGACTTGCTCTCTACGGCATCTGCCAAACTGGCTGCTGCTCTCTTGCCGTAGCTTGCTACGCCGCCGCCGGCTTCACTTTCGGCACTGTGGTGGCTGGGCCACTGGCGCCTCCGGCAATCCTCGCCTGCAACTCCGCTTTAGGGGTCTGCAGCGCCAAGTGTGCAACAGCAACTTTGCTCATCCCCACTCCCTAGGTGGTGTCCACACCCCTCCAGGTCCAACCAAAAGAGCACGTTTGCACATGGCCTGCCTGTACAGAAAGCTGAGCTTCTTTTTTAAATGAATTTTACGGCCAATCATAAAATCCAGTCCATTTTTAAAAAGTGCTCCTTATTTACTCAACTTACTGGTAGCCTGGGGACGAGGTCGACGCCCACCTTCTCCACGCCGACATCGCCGAGCTCACCCAGCCGGACGTCCGGCAGCTGCGCCCAGTCCCGCCAACGTCAGAAATGCGTGGAATATCACTCCAGCACGAGACGTGTGGTGGACGTCGTACCTGGTGGTGAAGAGGTGGGTGGTGCAGATGAACTCGAGCACGGTGTAGCCCAAGAACTCGAGCCACTGGTTGTTCTCCAGCCGCGCGTACTGGATGGCGCTCGGCACGGCCCCGTCTCTGGCATTGTCCTCCTCGACCTGCTCGTCGCGCCGGCTGCGGCCCGACGCGGCCGTACGTGGCGTCAAAGTGCGTGAGCGCCCTGAGGAGGAGCCCGCGGTCGGCAAACGGCCGCCAAGCGACCGTGCCGTCTGCTAAGCAACAGTTGAAAATGACTCCGAGTAGCTCGGAGCAACACTCACAGCCGCTTGCAGTTGTTCTCGTTCGCCATTCCTCTCTTACACACTGCCCAATGCCCTCTGCTACCCTCTTCCTCTTGGTTGTCACCTTGGCTGTGGCGGCTGTGGCCGACAACCCCTACCGCTACGCGGACCTCCACGCTGCCCGGGTGCAACGCTTTGATGAACTTTATGGTACTTGGCCTTCTTCTTTGCCTGAGTGGACAACTTTTCTGACATGGCGCAGGCAAGAGGGCTCCTCAGGTCCTGCCGCGGAATGAGACCGACGGTCTGTACGGGTGGCAGCCTGACTCTCCCTACATCTCGACGCCAGCCGACCAGGGCGCTTGCGGAAGCTGCTATGGGTTTGCCGCTATGCACACGGTGACAGACCTCATGGCGACCTCTACCTCAACCCCTCCCAAGAACATCTCCGTCCAGTTTGCGCTAGCGTGCAGCCCCACTCACGCTACGCTGGGTTACTGCTATGGAGGCGATCCCTCCTCGACCTCCAACTTCATGTGTACGTCCATGCAAGCCACCACATCACGACCGTTATTGCTGTGCTGATTCATGGTTTCTCTCTGCCATGTTCAGTGTCATTTCTGCGTAACAAGGGCTACCCATCAGAGTCGTGCGACCCCTACAAGCCCTACAAGAAGTTGAACGAGCCATCCTGTTCAACCACGTGCAGCAACAACCCCAGGGACACCTTCTTCGAGCTCAGCCAGCCCTCCCTCAAGGTCCCCGTTTTGCTCAACCAGAACGTGGAGGCCATGGTCGAAGCCCTCAAGACCGGCCCTCTTCTTGCGGTGATCCAAGTCAACGACGACTTTCAAGCGTGGGGCCAGTCGGAAAGTTCCAAGACGCAAGTCTACACTCCAAACGCCGACTGCCAGACGGCGAACCATGCTGTGGAGATCATCGGCTACGTCAACTCCACGGACACGCCCTACTGGTACCGCCCTGCAGTCCCACAGTGAACTGATCCCCTTCTGTTGCTGACTTGATGGCGGCCCACAGGATCGTGAAGAACTCCTGGGGCACTACATGGGCCGACAATGGTGTCGTGTACGTGGCCGCAGGCAATGATCCCCTGTGCTTGGAGAGCCAGATCCCGATGAGCGACGGCTCGTGGTACAAGGCTGTGAAAGATTTCCCCAACTTCATGTCCCCCTTCGACTACATTGCCGTCGATGACCCAACTGTTGTTGCCGGCGTGAACTTCTTTGTCGCCGAAATCAACAACTCCACATGCAACCCTGTGGTCGTTGAAGCGCAAGAGTATGTGTCATCATGTGATTATCATCACTTCTCATTTGTCGTGCAATTATTCTGATCATTCTCTATACCACACAGGCAAGTGGTTCAGGGCTACAACCTCAGGCTTCAAGTGACTACGTTGTGCCCATCAGAAGAGCCCAAGGAGTACTTGGTAGCCCTTACATGGGATCTCTCGACCAAGACTTTCTCCCTTGTTGGGCTCGAGGTGCTGGACGAGGTGACTCCTTACGTACCTGAGCCAGAGGAAGCAATCACGAGTGGAGCGTCCACCTTGCACTCGGCCTTCTTCGCTCTTTTTTAAGGCGTCAAAAAGTATATTTTGTCTGCCATTTTAAAAATGCCCCGTCGAGAGCTTTAGACAAGGGTTAAAACATGCTCTGACACACAAGGCTGATGGCCAGCTCTCTGGCGAGTTCCTGCTTATCCTCTTCCACTGTGTGGAACACGCTCCGCTCCTCCTTCCCCTCCCGCGGGATAGCGGCTTAGCCACATAGACTCAGTGTGAGGGTGGGAGTGTGGCGTCTTGCATTTTTTCCCTAAGAGAAGAGTTGGTCAGGAGGCTGGAACCTGTTGGAAAAGGACAAACCTCTGAGCAAGAAAGGACATGACATGTTATGATAGCCCGCAGAAGGAAGGCCGGAGTGTTGGCCGGAGTCAGGCGTGGGCAGTTGCCCAAGTGCTGTCGGTTTGGGAACGCTCTTAGCCAATCACCCTCCTGGGATACTGGTCGGATGAGGAATCTTTCCTCTGCCGTTGGCTGGCTTCTCCGGGGCGTCATTAGAGGTCGTTGTTAAAATGATTGAACAACTGCGTCACACATAAAACAGACGCTCCAAGACCACTGAAACTTGAGATAAGAGTGAGTGCAAATCAGTCTTCCTTCAACCCACACAGATCTGCTCGTGAAATGCAGCGCTTGTCCGTGATTTGTGTCTTCTCCCTCTGTCTCTTTGCGGCCTTGGCGTCTCATGCAGCTGATCCAACCTCTTTCATCAAAGCCTACCCTACTCGATCTGTGTCAGGTACAGGCTGGTTAAGCTTGGAGAGAAACAGCATTACTTGCTCACTCCATGATCGGCATCTTCGCAGGTTGTGGTGGGTCGCCATACAACCTGACCATGACGGCGTGGCAGGTGGACAACTGCACGTCGGTCATCAAGTACTCAATCTATGGCCGGCCAGGCATCTCGGACTGGGGCTTCAGCCTGGCACCCAACGCAGCCAGAGCGATCTCCGTCTCCGGTTGTTCATCGAACTCGTGGACCACGTCTGGCGGCAAGGGAAATGGATGTACAACTGGCGGACCGTACGCAGCTTGGCAAGACGACGGATCGCTTGTCAAGGTCGATGCAAATCGTGGTTGCGATAAGGCGGCCGACTTCTGGGTGAGTGCCTCTTACACCTCCGTCGGTACTCGTGGCGGTACGTACAGCCTCAACTCACCATCACCTTAGAGAGCAACATAACGTTGACGACCACATCGTTTACATGAGCAGGTTATAGCTTAGCGCTGAAGGGAGCTACGTCATGCTGGACTTGTGACAACGCGCCATACGCCTTCATTGGCGTTTCCTCTTGCCCCTCACCCAGCTCAACTCCTTCCCCTACGGCTTCGCCATCTCGTATTGAGTCGCCTTCCACCACCCCCTCCCCGACTTCATCGGCATCGCCCTCATCCAGTCCCTCGCCGTCGCCCAGCTCCTCGGCGACGCCCTCTGCCTCGCCCTCCGTGAGCCCGACGCAATCGACCACGCCTTCGTTCACGCCCACGGCCACGCCCTCGCCCACGCGGTCGCCGTCGCCCTCGACTAGTTCATCGCCCTCGGCTTCTTCGACCGCTTCTCCTTCGCCGTCTCAATCGCCTGCGATGTCTCCATCCACCAGCACGTCGCCTTCACCATCGCTGAGTGGGTCACCCAGCACTTCACCTTCGCCAACGCTTTCGCCAAGCACCTCACCTGCACCATCAACACTTCCGTCTCCATCAAGTTCAGCTTCGGCATCTCCCTCACAACCTTCTTTTCCGTCGCCATCAGTCATCCTCTCCCGCTCGAGTTAGTCCCCCCCCCCCTTTGTCGTCATCGTTGGCGTTGATTGAATAAACTGGAAAAAAAAGAGAGAGAAGGGTGTTTCATTCACTCGGGCTTGACGAAGCGCTCAGCAATCTTGCGCAGCTGGCGGAGGCGCTCCTCGAGGTTGGAGTAGCGGTGGAGCTGAGGGTCCTGCACGAGGCTGGCCGCCAGATTGGCCGACAGCGCCACCTGAACCGCGCACACCATCCCCTCGCGTGAGATTACAACAACAACAACAAGACACTGCTGAGGATGAAGACGTTGTACCTGGCGGACGAGGGTGGCCATGGCCCGCTCGGAAACGATCTGTACACTGGAGATGGGCCCGAACGAGGGCACCTGGGGCTTCTTCTTGACCTCCACTCGGTAGAAGCCCTCCTTGAGCGGATGCACCACGATGTTCACAAAATTGAATTGGCCCTGGATGGTGTCCTGTTTGAACTCCTTGGGCGAGTCCGAATAGATGATGTTGACGTTGTCGTTGCCGATGTGCCGCTTCTTGTTCTGGTAGTTGCGGTACAGGTGCAGCTGGTTGGGGATCATCGTCACCACATGGTACACCACCTGTCGACGACGTCGCCATCGTTGTCATCACGTTGTTACAAGATTGACATGAAGGGAGTGGGGAACTGCGAGCAGCCGCAAGGTACCTGCGTCGAGACACTGCGCCAGTGGACGGTGTAGGGCCCGTCCGAGTCCTCCCGCGTGTCGAGCCCGCCGGCGTACATGGGCGTGTCCTTCAGCCGGATCTTGTCCCCGAGCCGGTTGAGCAACTGCCGTGCCGTGGCCGAGCCGAAATGACGGCGCCCAATGTCAGTTAAAAGCGACGCCCCAGACAGAGCTCTCAGAGGAGGGAAGGGCACGCACGCTAAAGTAGCGCGGCGACCCGGAAGTGTTGGCCAGGATCTGCTCCTCGGTCTCCTGCCGCTCGCCCACGTAAATGATCCCCACCTTGGCGCACACCGTCGTCGGTGTGCGGTCGAGGATCGACAGCGCACGCGTCAGCGCCTCATCGCCCGACTTGAGCTCTGCATCATGTCACCACAGGATTTTCTCTTGGTGTTAGTTCGGTCGTCTGCGCGTGCGCTTGTGTGGCGCGCAAAGAAAGGCGTGTACCCTTGGGCGGCGAGTCCTCGATGAACGGGATGTTCTTCATCTGGGCGTAGACGAAGCTCGGGTGGCTGTCAAACAGCGTGGTGGGCACGCGGAGCGGTTTGGTGTAACCCTGCAGCACCGGCGCGACGGGCGCCGGCGACACTGTGCTCGCTCGGCGCGACGAGGGTAGCTGCCGTCACAAAACGCGAGCCGCAGGTGTCAGTGTGCGGCGCCGCAGCAGGCTGCTGGCGGACATCCGCCGGTGGGGGCAAGACGTACCGAGAACAGGTTATGGAGCAACGACGTACGGCGCTCCTTGCGTGCGGTGGGTGGGTGCTGTGGCTGCGACGACGAGGACGACGAGGGCTGGTGGTGGGCCTGGTGGTGCGAATCGTCAGCGAAGCGGGTTGGCGTGCCATCGTTGCCGCCGCCGCCGCCGCTGCGGGGCGGAAGGAAGAAGCTTTCGTGTGTCGTGGGCGCGCTGGTGGACATGAGGCTCGACGCCGATAGAAGGAACGACGACGTTGGAAGAGATGTGGAGGACGCGGCCAGCAGAAACTCGTCGGCGTCGCGCTCGTCGGGCTCACGCGCGCGCAGGGCCATCCCGCCAACGCTGGGCGAGATGAGGCCATCGCCCAAGAGCAGCAGCTCGTCCTTCTCACGCCTTATGCGGCCGCCGTTCTTGCCGGCCTTCTCGCGCTGCGGCGTGTGGGGCTCCTCCTCAGCCAGAGCCACGCCCGCGCCCGGGGTCGGCCTGTCGGGCGTCTGCGGGACGGCTGCGGGCGTCGCGTCAGTCGATGCCGATGAGGTCCGGGTCGGTGACATCGCAGCGTCGCCGGCAGCCTCCTCCGTTGGCTGGGCGGCCTCGCTGGGCGGCTCCGGCGCGGCGGACGCAGCGTCTTCGGCGGCGAGCGCAGTGGCCAACGTGGCTGCGAGGCTCGGCGGGATGGCGACGATCTCGGGAACGGGTTCGCGCGGCGGCGACGCCACATCTCGATCGGTGGTTGTGGCTGTGGGCGACGTCGGGCTGGTGACAGTCGAGTTGGCAGCGGAGGTGGCCGCAGCGGGCAGGGCCTTGCCCAGTGAGGACGAGGGCGAGATGTTGAACTCGGGCGGGAGGAGCGTCTCCACTTCGTGGGCCAGGGACAGGCCACTGAGGTCATCCTCGTGGGTGGTCCTCATCGACGGCGGCGTGTAAGTGTCGAGCTCGAGCGACACGACGCGAGCAATGGACGGCCCTTGAAGCGTGTCGTGGCCGTCAGTCGGCGCAGAGGCCGCGATATTGGCTGGCGGCATGAGCATAGGAGAGCTCTTCCCAGCGCCAGCAGCGGCGGCCTGCTGGTTCTCCTGGTCGTGCGCAGGGCCGGGATGATCGCCACCAGGCACCGCCAAGAGTGGCTCCGCCTGGCGAGGCGGTGAAGCTCGCACGGCGGGCGGGGAGGCGCGCATGAGCATGGCCGGCGGTTCCTCAAGCGACTTGGGCGAGGAGCTCGCCACGTGTAACAGCATCTGGCCCTCGATGCTCAGCTTCTGGTTCGTCAGGTCTGATGTCGTCGACGCACACACACGGGTTTGAATCAGCGATTTGTACCCTCCAGGACAACAACAACATCAACAAGAACGAACCAAAATGTTCGAAGGAGACGCAGCGGCCGCGTTTCCACAGGAGGGCGTCGCTGCCGTGGCGCGGAGGCACGAAGAGCGGTGGTGACTTCTCCTCCTCGGAGCCCTCGTAGGACGGCAGCGGCGGGTAGAACACCGACAACGAGAACTCGACCGTGGACGCGTGGCGCTTATGCATCCGCTTTGTCTGTGCCCCGCCAGCCTTGTGTGAACTCCTCTCGCACCCAACACACGAGCGAAAAGAGAGCGTACCTTGGCGCTGGGGTCCTCCTGCGTGAACTCGGAGAAAGATCGCCGGCGCGGGATATCGGCACCGCCAGGATCGTCACCGTCACCATGGTGGTCTCCTGCCCCGGGTGGAGGCGGCAGGACGACCTTGACGCCGTGGTGGGGCCCGACTTTGGAGATGAACTTGCGGCGCCAGTGCTCGATCTTCTCCTTGTTTTGCGCGTCGCGCCTGTCGATGGCTTGACTCTCGTGGTCCTGCAGCGGCTGTCTGACGCCGTCCGCGGGGCCGCCCCCGTCAGAACCACTGCTCAAGGTCCTTGCCGGGGAGTCAACGGCGCTCGACACCGGCGTCGCAATGGCCGTTGTTGTCGTCGTCGTTGCAGTCGTCTTCGTCGCCGTGGTTTCGTCAGGGTCCGTCCACTTGCGCCTGGGCTTCTCATCGGGTTGAATTTCACTGCCTCGCGTTCCCTCTTCCGACTGCGCGCGGGTGCGCGCGCCTGCCGGTGGTGCCTGCTGGTTCTGCTGCTGTTGCCGTTGTTGCTGTTGCTCTTTCGGCTCTTCTCGGTCCTCCGCAGGGTGCTTGTCTTGGGGCTGATCGCGGCTTTGTACACTCTCATGGCCATCCTCTCGTGGCCTTGCCTTGTCGTCTTTCCGCCCGGTAGGCTGTTGATTGTCGTTACTCGCCCTTCGTGCCAACGTAGGCGACGCCGAGTGCGACACCTGCAGCCCCGGTAGCGGTGGTGGCGGCGTCTCAGGATGTTGGACGGTGGCTCTGGTCGGCGACACTGTGGCCGGCGTGATCGAGGCCGTAGTGCTGGATGGCGACGGCGATGGCTTGTGTTCGCGGATGTTGAGACGAACTCGGAATGTGTCGGCAGTGTGAATATCCAGCTTCGGTCTTGGTTGCTCTGGCTCTGTCGAGCCGGTACTGTTGAGCTCCGGCTGCCCGCCTCCAGCAGCTGTCGCGGGAGGCAGCAACTGCTGTTGAGGCGACTCCCGTGTCAAACGCGCTGCGGGCGCGTCCGCATGACCCACTGAGTGTAGCTGCGGCGCCGAGCACGAACGCTTGAGCGGCGCCGGCGCCGGCGGGAGCACTTCCCGGCGCGCCTGGAACTCACGTGACTCGGTGAGCACCGCTCGAGCGCCCGGAAACAGCCCGAAAGGCCGGGCTCGCGTGCCGATGTCGCTTACCGTTCTGATAACAAGATTAAAATTTGAACTAAGAAACTAACAAGTAAAGAAAGGTTTGTACCTTTCCGGAATAACCTTGGTCGTCGGGCGATCGTGTAAGAGCGAGTCGCCCACTTGCAAGTGGGTGAACATCCAGGGGGCCTCGTCCACGCATTTCTTAAGGGGGCTGCAAGTGTGATCGTTCATGAGCTCCACATCCCAAAGGAAACGTACTGATAAACGGAGGAGGCGCGTACTCGTCGGGCTTGAGCGTAGTGGCAGGGGCGGCCATTTGGTGCATCACGTTTTGGATTTGCATCAGCCAACGTTGGCAGCCGGCCGGGCGCCGTACCACGACCTCAACCCAGCCCATCTTGCCCACCTTCATGTTCACAATGCAATTGCCTTGAATCCCCCCCGACGGGTTTTTATCAGCATTCGTCTAGCGGAGGTCCCTCCCGTATTGCCGTCCGAGAGAACGCACCTTGAGCCCAGTTCCTGACCTGTGCGTTCTCAAAGAGGAACGACGTCTCCGGCGGCGGCAGCGGCGTGTTATCGCAGTTGCCAAACACCGACTGTGCAAACTGCGCCCGGCCCCCACAGATGAGCACTTGGCAAAGGCTTCAATGAATCTATCAAGCAACGTTGGCGCACCAAGTCAAGGGTGGCCATGAGGAGGTAGTTGGCCGGATGGTCCGTGCTGCTGCCGCTGCCTCCCTTTGGGCTGCCGCCCATCGCAAAGCCTTGGTCGGCGGTGACGAGCCGCTGGGCCAGGTAGTTGGCGCCCATGCGGTAATACCCCAGTCGCAGGTGGATCGGCAGCGCTATAAAGAAGTCGGCCCACACGATGTAAGCCTGATTGGCCACGTGCGGCGCGTACTGGACCAGAGCGCGGCGCGTGTGAGCAACATCATCAATGCGACGCGGCAGGCCTTCAACGCGATGGACACATACCTCGGTCTGGTCGGTGAGGAGCATGAGCGTGAGGAAGAGCCGCTGGCGGTCATCGTCCTTGAGAGCCTCCATGACCGACGGGGCGTCGAGTAGGAAGGACACGAACTCGAGCACATGGCGCGCCATCTCGGACTTTTCCGGGACCTGAACACACTTGGACGCTATGAGTGCCTAGCTTGAGGGGGGGGAGAGAGAGAGAGAGAGAAAAGCAAATGGAAATGCGGGCGGCAGTACCGGCACAAAGCGTTTGGCTTCCACATGGCGCTCGCAGACTTGGTGCATGTCGTCCACGATGCCCGAAATACGCTGAGCCATCGACTCGGGTACCTCGCTCAGCCCGATCGACAAGCCGTTGATACATAGTCTCTGTCCCAATTTCCGAGGCATTCACGTGAGCCACCAAAGTTTGTGGTATGTGGGGGCCACAAGGAAAAGAGGGAATGTACCTGCACGGCCAGGGCCGACTGGGGCGATAGCGATGCAAAGTTGGCGGTAAGGCCCTCACGCAGGCACGACACGAGGTACTCACGGTACTTGGCTAAACGGATGAACGTGAATAAGATGGGGATCAGTGCGTGAGGCAGAAGCAAAAGGACGGGCAGAAACAGGACAATACGTTTGAGCTGCGACTGATAGCCGATGAGTGCGACGAGCAGCTCGTAGCCGAGCTCGAGAAGGCGCCCACGAACGGCACTGTCCTTGCGCACGCTGGCGTCAATGCAAGTACCAAAGGTTCCGCTCCGCAACAGCTTGCACAGGACCGACGCCACGCTGCACATGTCAGCCGCGCGCAGGACGTAGTAGTTTTTCAACATCTCCATGAGCCCGCGCGCTACCACGATGAAGATCTGAAGACCACACGTCCTTGTGAGCGAAGATTGAAGAAGAAGAAGAAGAAGAAGAAGAAGAAAAGGAGAGAGCGGCGATACCTCGTAGGTGGGCTCGATCTGAAGGGTGGACATGAGAACGTCGATTAGCGACCCGACGGGAAAAAGGCCCACGCAGTCCTTGAACTTGCTCCGGTCCGCTAGCGGAGGCGGCGATAACGGGCGATTGGCGCGCGAACGCCAGCACACTATGTAGGGCGTCGTGAGCAACTCGAGCACGAGCTCAGCCGGCTTGTCACTTCCGGTGTTGGCCGGCGAGCCCGACGTGGCGACCCCATCGCCGGCCTTGGTGGGGCTTGTCACAGCCGAAGAGCTCCTGTCCTCCGCCGCCGATGTCCCCGCCTCTCTGTTGCGAGGCGAAGAGAGAGGTGATGTGATCGAGCGGGTCTTCCGCTTGAGCGGGTCTCCACCGGCTTTGCTCGTCGCAGCCTCCCCGGCCGTTCCACCGCCGACGCCAGCCGACGCCGCTGCGTCCTTGACCGGACTGCCGCTGCCCGCAGCACCAGTGCTTTTACCGGCGGGCTTGACGGACCGGTGAAGGCACAGCTGCATGAAGTAGCGCGAGTTGGCCCGGAAGGAGAGCAGAAACACGATCACTTTGGCGCGTAGGGTCGGGTGGCGCTCCTTGGCCTGCTTGAGCATGAGGTCGAGCAGGTGCAGTGTGTGCGTGTGACGCTTTTGCGGAAACTTGCGCACGAACAAACGGATCAGGCTCGCGATGGCCTCATAGCGCAGCGCGTCCTTCTTGACCCTACAATACACCATCTCGTGAGCCGTGTATGTTTCGTCAAGGGGTAAAGAGTGTCACGGACCGCAAGGCTTTCTCCACAACGTCAGCAATGGCGAAAAACTTGTCGCTCATGGTCACCGACCCAGCATGCACCAAGAAGTCCAAGCCCCTATCATGTGGAGTCGCTGTTGAGTGGAATTGAACAATAAAGAACGAAAGGAAGGCTGGACCGAACCTGCGGTATACAGTGCGGGTCAGCGCGACGGTGTGGCTGCCGTAGATGGCGTCGAAGATGGGCAGGACGACGGTGATGATCTCATCGCCATAAAGCAAATGAAATTCAGAGAAAAACTGCTCCAGCACGCTCAAGGTCTAAACCACGATCAAGCAAGAACATCAGACCTTATTCACCCATTTGAAGAGGTCGTCCAGAGTACCCTTAGCTGAATGGGCGTCCGGTGCTCACGCTGCAGGTGGGCCTGCAGAAGCCGATGCAGGTGGTGTTGCCACTCGAACACAGCCGGGTGGATCTGCCAAATCATAAAAATAATACGAATAAAATTAAAAATGAATCCAACAGAGTCCGTTGCTGAGGGGGACACCACACAAGTGGGGAAGAAGGCGTTTGCGCACGAGGGTTTGTTTTTCGGTGATGAGGTGAAGGACGGTTTCTTGGGAACAGTAGGCGCTAAAGTCCTCCAGTAGCTCCATCAACAGGTCCGTGGAGCCCATAAACTCGAACCGCTTGTGCAACTCTGGTATGTGCCCTTTCATGAGAAAGACTTGATCACACCTTGGGAGGGACGCAGGCAGGTACCGTGCGTGACTTGGAGCGTCTCCCGGACGACCGGGATGAGGGAGTACTGCTCGTTGTCTTCATGGCCCATCAGGTAGGGCAGCAAGTTGCGCAGGATGCGCAGGATCAGGTCCCATTCGACCTGCAGCCGCGGCCCATACCTGTCGGGAGTGGGGAGTTGGTCAGAAACAACATAAAAAATAATTTACGAATAAATGAGGCCATACTTTTTGATGAGGCGACACATGGAGAGTGCCACCTCGTAGGCAACGATGTTGTGTTGGCTGTTGAGCACGCGCAAAATGTAAGGTAGCACGGCCGATCGCGTGACTCGGAGCGTAGGGATTCGGTGGCTGCCCCAAGATGCCATGCCTGGAAGCCGGGCGCAGATGATGAGTTATATTGTTGTCGGCATACATCAAAAGGAGAGAGCGTACTGAGATAAAAGACGGCGCCGCGCAAGAGATTGACAGCGTGCACGTTGTCCGGGTTGTCGAGCGTACTGCAAAGGGCGAGGACGCCCTGATGCCCACAGGGACTCTTGAGAACGCTGGTCATGACGGACCAGCTGCGTTGGCAGCAGGCCTCGATGTTGAGCGTGCGGCAGAGCGCGTTGACGAACTCGCCCAGCGCCCGCTCGGGCACGTGACTGTAGTGCACCAGGATATCGAAGAAGTAGAGGCAGCTTTCGACCAGCTGGATCTCGGTGCTTGTGTTGCAGATGGCGCACACATGGCACACCAGTGCCGTCTGAGGGAACAAGACCCCAACACGCATGAGTGGTCAGCAGCAGCCAGGTCCTATTCGGATGCTCAGCACTTGACGAGACGAACCTTGGGCTCCTCGGCCAGCATCTCCGAGTTGTATTTGATCACCTTGGCAGCGAAGGTAATGATGTCGTGTGAGAAGTGCTTGCCCCGCTCCAGCCACTTGAGAAGGAGTTGGCAGATATCGTTCTACATGAAGGTGCACAACCACAAGGTAGTCGTCAGTGGCTAGCACCGGCGCATCAGTGGGGAGGTAAGAACGCGAACCTCGAAGAGGGAGATATTGTGGCCATTCTTGGTGAGAGCAATCAGGTTCTTGAGACGTGCAACAAAGTTATGCTTGTGCCTCTGGATGATAATGAAGAACTCTGCACGTCACAGTGGTTGATGAGGCGGAGGAGGGGGTTGGAGTGAATTCTTCTGAGAGAGAAAGGCGTCTGAGTACCCATCCGGAGCGGGCCAAGCCTGTCGTATTGACCCTCAATCAGGGCATGCATGATCTCGTAGCCCAGCTTGCGCACATAAGACGGTTGGTCCTCACCGACAAGATCGTTCACCGTGCCCCACACGGTCATCACATCGGCGATGCTGCAGGCGCGGTGCACTCCTGTCAGAACACAAATACGGACAAGAAGAGCCCATTTTTTGTGGGCAAGACGGTAGCGTACGCGTAAGTGCGTGAGTACTCGCAGATTTCGTTGACGAGAGGCAGCCGAGACTGGAGCGGGCTTTGCTTGCTCATCCGCTTGAGGGCCTCCTCGAGCAAGTGTTCGTGGTGAAGGGTGCCCGCACTCGGCTGGCGAGTCGCGGCGATGGAGGCAGATGTGGGCTTCGGGCCGCTTGTGGAGAGGATCGCGGCGGCAGAGTGCTGCTCAGAGCGCGCGGACACGGGCGCTGGCGCAGGTGGGGCTGCCTCTTCAGGTGGAAGATCGCGACCGACGCCGTCCCACAAGATCTGGCGCAGCCGCTTCAGCACGCTGCCCGCCCGAGTGGGTGGCGGTGTGTGGGAGCCGGACGGCGGTTGACCCAGCATGGGGGCGGACGACGACGCAGCAGCAGGCGCAGAAGTGGGAGGAGGAGTGAGAGTGGTAGAAGCAGCAGTGGGGACGAAGGAAGAAGAGGAAGTCGGAGAAGTGGGTTTGGACATGTTCGTTGTTGGTTTTTAATGCGCTTGAGTGATTATGTTACGCCAGGTATGACGAGTTGTTTTGCTTGATAGTAGATCTGAATTTGTCTTTAAAACGGGCTTTCATCTTCGCGTCAATTGAAAAAATCTCTACAGCCCTCGCAATTCTGCTCGCAACCAAGCAAAAAAATGAGTGAACCAGTGGGTATAGACGAAACAAAGACGAGATGCAGGGTACCAGTTCATGTTGCTCGCGGGCAGTCGAAAGGTCCTTGGAGGGGAGGCAAAGATGGAAGAGACTCGTGCGGCCAGTAGCAGAAATAAGACGGAAAGTTGAGACATATTGCCCCAATACATATTTCGAAATTGTTTCATTATTCTGAACCTGCCGTAAAGATGGAAGGAGGTGGCCCACTTCTCGAACAGCCTAATGAGTTGGTAGAGGCCATCCTTTTGCTACTGCCTCTGCAGGATCTCGCTGCGGTGTCTCGAACCTGCCACCACCTACGTACTCTCGCCCTTGACAACAGGTACGCTTTTTCGACCGGCAACCAGGCCGCGGTGGACGCTAACCCCCCAAACCTCTTGCTTGGGCAGTATGTGGCAAAAGCGCTACTTTAGGACTTGGGGCAAGCCAGAAGGATGTTTCTCGCCCAGTCCTGCACAGCAGGTGCGTAAACCTCCCTGACCTCCGCAGTGTGCGAACAGAGCACACCTGGCTAACCACGCAGTCTGTGCAGACGGACTGGCGAAGGTTCTTCATAACGCGCTCGCACCTTGAGCGCCGGTGGCGTATGGGACAGTACAGAATCACAAGTGTCCCTCATGAGGGCGTCTCCATCATGCAAGTGTGGAAGGGTAGTGTCTACCTCGGCGCCTCACCAACGGCTTTCTGATCTTACTGTCCGCGCAGGTTCAGCCAAGCTCAGCGAGGGCACGGCTACTTCGCCGGTTCCCTCAACCAAGGGCAGACACAAGAAGACAAAAGCCACCACATCCGAGGTGGCCGACGCGGCAAGTTGGGAGTGGACCTTCGTTGGCGGTGATAGCAACGGCGTGCTCCGGTATAGCTCTTTCTGATCACCTCTCGACGGCACAATGCTCACGACACGTCATTTCCTCTTCATGAAGTGTGTTCAGCGACACCGAGCGTGAGTTTGTCCAGACCAAGTCCCTGCAACTGCATCATTCACAGATTTGGTACAGTTAACTCTCTTCACTCCAACTTGCATCCGGGGTGTTGATTATGAAATGCCCTTTATCAGGTGGCTGGAGGTGAAGGGAGACCTTTGCGTGAGCATATCCGCTGACGGCTCGGTCAAGGGTATCTATCCAGCCGCTCTCCACCATCATCCGCAGTGCAGCTCAGCGCAACGTGTTTTGTTAATGGGGCAGTGACCGATTTGGAGCGAATGGAGTGCATCCGAACGCTGGAGGGACACGAGCGCGACGCCGTGTGGTACGCTTCTTTGCTTTCTTACGTACACAACAAATGGTTTACACGAGGATGGAATGCCACCACGCAGGGCCGTGGATTTTGACGCTGGAGATGACATTGTCATCAGTGGTGATCAGCGCGGGCGCCTCATTGCCCACAAGCTGTCGACCGGAGAGCAAATCTGTGCGGTGCACCGACTTTGTACAGTGTCTAGACTTGGGTTGTGTCTGATCGATGTGGTGAGTAGTTTCCCACCAGTTCAAGATGGGCGTCGTGGACTGCCGCTACATCCCTTCCTTGCGGTACCGGCGCGCTTGTGTGTGATTGCTGACGCAACCTGCTGGCGCTGACTCCTTCATTTCAGACGCTGCGTGGCGTGCCTCACGGGCCCCGATCTTCAAGTGATCGACTTGGACACTGTACGCACAAAGCTGTCCGAGAGACATGTTTGAACGCTGTCTGATTAACAGGCCCAATCGGCAGGAATCCATGTCGACGTGGAAGGAAAGTGGCACCATGTGCCTCCGTCAGTTTGGAGACTTTGTCGTACACTTTCCTCTTTTGTGCTCCCGCAGACGTGGCTCTCTTTGATCTTGGTTCTGAAGGTTGTTTCTTGCGCGACAGTTTTCGGGCGGCAAAGACATGGGGGTGCGCATGTACGACGCCAAGACGGGCGAATGCGTGCGCACGTTTGAGACAAAGGGCTCCACCTTTGATGTACGCATGTGCGGAGACAAGCTCGTGGCGGCTACGACCGCGCCCACCGCCGAATCTTCTCTGCGTGTTTGGCACGTTCCCTCGGGCGAGCTCTGGTACGCTCCTTGCCTTTGTGTGCGCACGGAGGCTTGCAGCTGCCAACCCCAGCTCCCTGGCGCGCTGGCAGGTGTGACATTCCACTCAAACAGCTCACGCCCCGGATCTACTCGCTCACGGCGCTGCCCGATCGATTGTACGCGTGTCTGCAGTCCACGATCGAGGTCATTGACTTTAGTCCCGCGGGTAGAGTTGACCTCTCTTCCCACACCTTGTTCATGGCACAGTGCGTTAGGGCTGACACTCTCCTCCTTCCTCTGGCTTAGATGGTGACCGATCCGCCAAACCTGCCAAGTGC
>NAVB01000569.1:0-12432 GCA_002179805.1 Acanthamoeba lenticulata
TCATCACCACCATCATCAACATTATCAACAGATGAAGCGGCGTCAGAAGCGCGATCTCGGGGGAGAGAAGGGCAAAGAGAAGAGAGAAGGGCGGGAAGCGGCACTGTTGGCAAACATGTCGTTCTCCTTGGTCTGGCCCTGCCGGCAGAAGAGGACTCCGAACTTGTATCGGTACACGTGCTGCGCGCGCCAAGGAATGGATGGAATGAGCGTGTCTGGCGGCATGCCGGGGGGGAGGGGACTTGGTGGACGTACGCAGCCCTCCTCAAACTTGAGGAGCTCCTTGTGGAGCTTCGTGTTGGCGACCAACTTGATGGCCTCCAAGTTGAGCCGCTTGTCCACTGCACTCATCACCAACATCATCGACACCATCAGCATCATCGTCATCATCAAGTGGTGAGATCGATCGGTCGAGCGAGAATGACGATGATGATGATGATGAGGGTACCGTAGGGGACGATCTCCTTGCGGCCGGCGCTGGCCGGGAGGTCCTTGAGGGGGATGAGCATGCGCTCGACGGCCTTCTCGGAGCGGTAGATGACGCGCCAGTGGGCCTTCTCCCGGATGGCCGAGATGATGACGGGCCCCACCACCGGGTCCATCCCGCAAAAGTTCTTGTGGTCTGCTCGTCGCCGCATTTGAGGAGATTAGACCAAGATGAGAGGCCGCTGGCGCACAAGAGCTTCGAAACGACGTGACTGGCCACAGTCGAAGGACCAGTGCGCACCTTTGCCCATGAAGTGGTCCTTGTACCAGGCGATGTTGTGCTCCACGTTCTCGATCTCGTATCGCACGTCCTCCTGCCCGCCGGCGACGACCGCGCGTGAGTGCTCCATGGCGCCTGATCGAGAACAACAAGGACAAGAAGGACGAGGACTGGTACCGAGTGGTACTTGGCATTGAGGACACGGGCCTGCCCACGCTCCACCTGGTAGCCCGGCACGTCGAGCGACAGCCGCGGTCCCGCCTGGCGCCGATCGTTATCGTCAATAGCCCATACGCCTCGGTGAGCCGACGTGTCGACGGGAATAAGAGGAAAAGGAGGAGGAAATACCTTGACGGTGAGGCCCTCTTCGGCCTGCTTGCGGGCCTCTTCGGCCTCCTCCTGGAGGCGCTTGGCGGCGGCCTCCTCCTCGGCCTGACGGCGCTCCTGGTAGAGCCGCTCGCGCTCGACGCGGGTGAGCCGCGTGTCCTCCTTCTCCTTCCCAAAGTTCTGGATCTCCTTCGCCACTGTAGTCGCCCCCAACGAAGAAATATTTGAAGAATAAAAAGCATTAGTTTAATGTTTCAAGACTCGTTTAGAATTGGATGAAATAAGGGAAAAAATATAAAAATATAAAAAAACGAAAACGAAAACGATAACGAAATGCGACGGTGGAGAGGGACGAACTGAGGGCAAAGGCGGCGTCGACGTTCTCGCCGGTCTCGCTGGAGGCCTCGATGAAGGCCGACTTCCAGTCAAACGCTAACTTCTTGCCGTCAGAGGTCAGCACCTCCCGCTGGTCCTCTTGGTCCACTGTCATCACCATCATCATCATGAAGCGAGGTTGACGGGGTGAGCCAAGCCAGGAGCAGGGAGGGCTAAAGGGAGCTCATGAGCGGAAGAAGCGTACGCTGGGTGCCGACGATGCACATGGGCACCGCCCGCGCCTCCTTGGCGCTCAGGATTCGCTGCCGGAAGTCCTTCAGCATATCTGCACCACACGATTAAAAAAGTAAACTTGAAAGAAAAGGATCACGAGTACGACGACGATGACGATGACGAAGAGAGGCGGGAAGGGAGTACCAAAGGTGCCGGCGTCGGCGATGTTGTAGACCATGAGGAAGCCGTTGCCCCACGACAGCCACTGCATCGGCACCAAACCCGCGATGTCAGGCCCAGGCAAAACAATTCAATAAAAATTGATAATATTTTTAATAAAAATTGCAAAGACGAACCTCGCGGTAGTTGGAGCCGTAGATGGTGACGTCGCCGGAGATATCGCGGATCTGGAGCGTGAGCTGCTGGTCCTTGATGGTCATCGTGTGGGTATGGTCGTCCACTGCACGCGTGTCGACACATATTCAATCAGGCCCGTGTGAGCGTGCGTGGGCTAGCAAGAGGCGAGGGAGCGCGGTACCGATGGTGGGATCCTCGACGTCGATGAACTCGTTGAGTCGGAGGCGGGTGACGAGGCACGACTTGCCGCACTGGGCGCCCACCATCACGATGCGCAGGCTCTCGCTCTCGACGGGCTTCCCGACGCTGCGCTCAAACACGGTCGTGGTGAGTCCTTTCCCTGTGTTGCATTGTAACAACATTTGTGTGGACTGCAATAAACACGTACGGCTTGTCTTCCAATGGGGGCTTTTCGTCGGCGCGGTCCTTGCCCTTTCGCGCGCGGCGCTGCTCTTGGGCCTCCTTCTTGTAGAGCTTGGCCCGCTGGGCGCTGAACTTGCGCATGGCCTCGACTTCGGCCTCCGTCGGTTGGAGGATCGAGAAGAGCAGCTGCTCGCGGTTGATCGCCTCGCGCCCGCCCGAGCTCTTGGACTCGAGCTCGGCCTCGCCCAACGCGCTCGGTTCCTGCCGAGTTTTAAAATGATTTTTATATTTTAAAAAAAATGAAATGAAAGAACGAAAACGACGGCTACGTACGGGGAAGATGACGGGCCGCAGGCGGATGATGTTGGCCACAACCTCGTTCATGGCCAGCACGGGCAGCGTCTGATGGACGACGTCGACCACAGTCACTGAGGTGAGCTTGTTGGGGGGGGGGGCAGAAGAGGGAAAATGGTGCGATGCCGAACCTGTTCGTCCCAGTAGACGTTGGGGCCCCACACGATGCCCAGGTTGCTGGGCGTCATCTTGTTGATGTCGGACTTGAGGCTGATCTCGTGCAGGAAGAAGACCAGCTCGCGCCACAGGCTCAGGTTGTCAGGCGGGAGCTGGCCCAGCAGGCGCCGCAGCTCCTCGGCCATCATGTTCTCGTCGTCCTTTAGGCCCACTGCAGTTGTCGACAAAATATGAAACATTTTGAGATGAATTTAAAAAAGCAATTTAAAAAAATAAATTTAAAAAGAGGACGCACGGGTGGCGATCCACTGCATGGCCGGCACGGCGTGGAAGAGGGGCTGGGGCAGCTCGCGTACAAAGGTCTTGAGGAGCGACGCCACCTCGTCGCGCGAGAGCAGGCGCATGTCCAGGTCTTGCCCTGCGTGCGCCAAGACGTCAGAGGCCACAGACACCAAATCCGGATCCAGAGACGGGCACGGACCGTGGTCGAGGAGCGTGCGGGCCCGGTTGGTCAGCTCGGCGTTGCCCGAGAGGCGGAAAAGGCCCTCCTTGTGCAGGTCCTTGTCCTCCCGAAGCCGCGCGAGAGCTGTGCCAATAGACCAAAAATACAAGAAAATCATCAGAAATGCAAAGAATGAAAGAAAGAACGAAAAAGACGAAGAATGAAAACGAAGCGAAGAGAAGAGGAGGACCTTGGACGATGAAGTGGGGCAGCGCGAGGGACGGGTGCTTGGTCGACTGGACCTGCATGACATGCGCCAGCGGCAGACCAAAGAGCGGCGTGTAGGGCAGCGTCGGGCACACGGCGGGGACGAGCGGGAACGCCCCGAAAAAGTCCTCGAGCAGCGCCTGCAGCAGGTTCCGCGCGAGCTCCAGCGGAACCTCCACCTGCTCGGCCACGGGCGGCAGCGACTGCGACGATGACGACGACATCGGCGCCGGGGCGCCCCCGGTCTGGTCGGCGCCCGGATTCGAACCCGAAGACGACGGCGACAAGACATCGGTCGTCCCCGGCAGCGGTGCCGAGCGCGACAGCGCGTTGCCGCGAGACCCCGAAGAAGCGACAGCCGCCGTCGCCGGGCCGGCTGCCGTCTCATGGGCAGACACCGGCGGCGCGGCCGACGGCTCGGCGGACGTTGTGGCGGCGGCAGCCGCGGCCGGAGCGGGCGTCGGGTCGGGGGCGCGGAAGATGAGCGGCCCAAAGAGCTCGGCGATGGTCGACACGCTGATCCGGTTCTTGGAGGCGTGGATGGGGATCAGCACGTAGAGATAGAGGAGGGCCAGCACGTAGTGGAGGAGCGTGCGGTTGGCCTCGGGCAGCTGCACAAACACGAGCCGCCGGAGCGCCAGCTGCCGCTCCTCGGCCGGGAGGCCTGCGGGCGGACAGACAAGGACGGTGACGTCAGCATGACCTCGGTATGACGTCAGCATGACACGCTCTCTTGGGCGGGGACGTACGGGCGGCGTCGAGCCACTGGTCGAGGAGGTCGGCCGTGCAGAGCGGGTCCGGCAGCTCGCGGAGGAACTGCTTGATGAGCTCGGCCACAGCGTAGAGTGTGTACGAGTCCTTCTCGTACTCGTAGGCGCTGCCGCCCTGCTCGTAGAGCTTGCGCAGCTTGCGGGTCTGGTCCTCGCGCAGCGGCGCCGTGAAGAGCCGCATGTTGTCGAGCGCGCCCTTTTCCTCGAGCACGTAGTTGACGCCCTCGAAGACGACAAAGGGGAGGCCGCGCACGGCGTTGTACCGCGCGACGATCTCCTTGAGGTCGACCCCGAACTCGGGCAGCCGGAACTTGGACTTGCCCCGGCGCACGGCCGCGGCGGAGCCCAGCGAGACGCGCCGGGGCGTCGTGGGCGACATCGGCCCGTCCTTGGGCGCAAACACGCCGCTGTTCGGGTTGAGCGCCGTCAGCAGCGGGATGCCCGGCTGTCCGTCCGTCACACGGCCAATGTCGGTCAGTCAGTCAGTCGGTCAGTCAGTCGAGGGGCCACGCGGGCGGCCGCGGCTTCGTACGTACCAGCTTGGGTTTGAGGCCCGCTGACAGCGGGTTCGAGGCGCTGCGCGGCACGGCCAGGCCGGCCGCGGCCGCCGACGGCGGCGAGAGGGCCCCACGAGGCGAGGCCGGCTCTGGCGCTGCACGGTCATCGCGTGAGTCGTCGCTGCCGCTGGGCCGCGTGAGGCGAGCGCGAGCGCGGGCGGGAGGGGAGAAGACGTACGGAGCATGTTCGAGTCGAAGCTGGCCACGGGCGGGGCCGAAAAGGCCACCGTCGCCCGACGGCCGGACGAGGTGAAGACCGACGACGGCGTGGCGACGGCCAGGTTGAGCGCGTCGGTCGTGGGTGTCAACGACGACGAGGCGGAGGAGCTGGTCACGTCGCCGCTGGCGCTCGGGGTCGAGGTCAGGAGCGCCGACCGCAGGAAGCGCACGACGCTGCCCGCGCCGACGCCCTCTTCGGCGCCGCGGCTGTTGGCGCGGACCGACTTGCGCTCGGCCTCGGCGCGGCCGCCGCTGCCGCTGCGACTGCGGACGCGGGGCGAGATCATGTTGCTGCTGCCGCCACCGGCGCCGCCGCCATCGTCGCTCCCGATCTCAGACGACGAGATGGTGTCGACCGTGCCTGAGGTCGGGCCGCCGCTCTTGCTCCGCTTGCGCCGAAGTCGGGGCGACGAGGCCGACGAGGAGGCCGACGAAGACGACGAGGCCGAGGAGATGGTGGAGGCGGTCGACGTCGTCGAGTCGTTGGATGTGAGGGGCGTAAAGGAAATAGATGTCGTTTTTGCGGTGGATGTTGTAGAGGGGGAAGACGTAGAAGAAGAAGAAGATGTTGAAGTGGAAGAAGACAAGTGGGAAGAGGAACTGGCGGGGCTGGAGGCACGTAGAGGCTTGGATGGCCCACCCTGTAGCTGTTGTTGATCACGCGCAGGTCTTGGGGGAGGCGGGCCTCTCTGACCGCTCGGGCCAGATGAAAGGGTTGACAAAGGAGAAGAAGAAGGGGACGAAGAAGTTGCGCCAGCAGAGGGTATGGAGGCCGGAGATGACGAAGGGGAGGCGCAAGGCGATGTAGACGCGTTGTTCTCCTCAGGAAGTGGAGGAAACATGCGCACCCCACCACGTACAGGCGACGTGGGCGGGGTAACGATAGCACCAGATCTGTTTCGTTGCGAAGCAAAGCCCAAGGGCGATTCGCGGGGCGATGCGGGCGTTGCGGGGCTGCCAGGGGGCGAAGATACTGGCGATGTATGCTCCTCATCTTCAGGCACTGACGCGCTGCGCTTTTTCTCTGTGCTGGAGGAACGCAGCATGCGGATGGAACCCGCAAACTTCTTCATCTTGTCGTGGCCCGCACGTCGTCTTCGTTCTTCTGCTTCGCGTTCGTTCTTTTTGTGCTCCGAACAAATTGTTTTCATTTCCTCTCCACCACCAGAAACCGGCCACGGCGTCTCCCTAGTCCCCCAGCCCGGAGACCAACACCACGGTGGCCGTGCTGCCGCGAAACTGTCCGAGCTTGTTACGGCACGATCGTGCCGTGGCAGAGGTCATAGCAAGGCGCAACCCCTACACAAGAGGTCATGCAGCGGTCTGAAGTACAGAGTACGCTGAACTTCGGGCTCCCAAGGAGGGCGAGCTGGAGAAAGGGCGCACTTTGTATTGACGGGTTGCAGTACACAAAATAAATAAAACAACAGGAGAGCCTGCTCACATCCTCACAGTACCGCCAGCAAGCTTCGTGTAGTGCATCTTGCAGTAGGGCTTGTCTGCAATAACAAAGAAGAAAGAGGTGAGCCCCTTCTGCCTTCTTCTCTACATTTTCTTCTTTTACATTGGCAAGGATGACAACAAGACAAGCAAGGCAAAGCCGTACCATTGTGGGCGTAGCCCGTGTTGACGGTGAGGACCGAGTTGCACTCGGTGCACTTGTAGCACTGCTTGTGCCAGGCCTTGTTCTGAGCGGCCAGCTTCTCGTTGGGGTAGACACGCTTGCCGCAGCCCTCGCACTTCTCGCCACCACCGCCAAAGGCGGGCTTGGCCGGGCTGGCGGCCGCTGGCTTGGCCGCCGTCGACGAGGCGGCAGCGGGCGTGGCAGCCGCGGGCTTGGGCGCGGCGGCAGCCACGGGCGTAGGCTTCGGGGCGGCAGCCGCGGGCGTCGACGTCGTGGTCGTGGTGGCCGGCTTCGGGGCAGCCGCGGCAGGGGCAGCCGCGGCGGGCTTCGGGGCAGCCGCGGCAGGCGTGGTGGCGGCGGGCTTCGGGGCGGCAGCGGCGGGAGTCGAGGCGGCGGGCTTCGAGGCGGCGGCCTGAGCAAAGGTGCACAAGGTGAGAACAAACAAAAAGAACCGTACGGTCAAATAAGAAGGGGCACACGCGTACGGGTGCGGCCTTGAGGGCAAGAGCCTCCTTGCGGATGGCGGCCAGTTCGGCCTTCAAAGCGGCGATCTCAGCATTCAGGGCAGCCTGCACAAGGATTCAAAAATCATGATGAGCAGATAGCAGGTCATCAATGTTCTCGCCCCATCTTTCAGCCTTACGGTAGGGTATGCAAAGCTCGCGCCAACACTCACTCGCCCAGGTGTGGTGGCGACTTTGGCCACAACGGCCACATCTGCCTCCTTTCTGGGCTCTTCACTATCCCTTTTGTTCACATTTCTGGCTCCTTCTACTCTCTTGAGGCCTTGGCGTGGCGCGCGATTCATGCGTGTGATGTAAATTTAATTGGTGGTGTGATGTGTATGAACCTGACGGATGGAAAGCAACTCAGCACGGATGGCGGCAACCTCTTGGACCAAATTGGACTTTTTTGGTGACGAGAACCAAAAATGTTGTTGGTGAATCGCCCCAAAAGCCAAGAGATGAAGAGGAAAGAAACTCGTTAATTATTACTCGTCGCTGGCCAGCGACTTGTGGCGGCGCCCACAAGTGTGGGGAGTGTTCTCTATGTTGAGGATTGGATCAAGACACTCCAACTTTCGGAGGCTCGTCCCAACGGGCCAACAAGTGGGGGCAAAAGAGGGAGCAGCCGACGTACCATGGTTTGTGTATGGGTGTATGTGGTGAGTGTGAGCTCCTGCTTGCGTTCTGTAACAAAGGCCTTGCTGTTGTTCGCCCACGCTACCCGCGCAGGGGGTTTGTTATTAATTTGGGGCTAGAGCAACCAATAACGCCGCCCGCACCATAGCTGAGGCTTGGGGCAACCACCAACCTCCCTTTCATCAACCCTTCAAGACCTTCGGCCACCCAAGAAGAGACAGTTGCAGAGAAGCGTGCAGGCGAACAAGACGGTCGTGTATTTACTCAGACGACACAGCAGAAGTGCAGTAAAGCACAACAACAAGGTTGAGGTTATCTGTCGGCGAGGGCGAGGGCCTTCTCCATGTAGTAGCAGGTGTGGCCTCCGTAGTCGAGCTCACGGATGAGGACAAAGCCGTTGCGCTTCCAGAAGCCCAAGGCCGGGCCGAGGCTGACGAGGGTGACCATAGGGAAACCTTCGCCACGGGTCAGCTCATCCACGTAGTCAGTGAGCGGCGTGGTGAGGCCCTGGCCACGGAAAGCCGGGTCCATGGCGATCTCGTGGATGTAGACGACGTCCTTGAGCAGGTCGAGCTCCGGGGTCGGGTGCGCGGCCAGCCAGCGCTCAAGCTCGGCGAGATCGTTGACATCGTTGATACCCTCGCGCAAGAAGGGCTGCGCTTGGATGTAGCCCGCCATGCGCCACTGGACAGAGGCGGCGGCGGCGGCAACGCGACGCTTTTTGACCGAGTGGACGGCCGAGGGGGAGCCCAGGGGCGAGTGCTTGGTGACGAGCGCTTCGGGCGCGCCGACATCGTTGTCGCTGTCCTCTGAGTCACTTTCCTCCGAGTCATCTCCACTGCTGCTGTCGTTGCAGACGTCGTTGTCGAGATCCTCGCTGTCGTTGTCGCTGTCGCTGCTGCAATCGTTGTCAAGATCATCGTCCGATTCATCCTCCTGCTGCTGGACCACAGGCACCTCGACGATGACATTGCCCTGTGGGTAGAGCCTGATGCGGCCGGTGTAGGACTCGGGCTGCTCACGGTACTCAGGCTCGTAGCACAGGCGCTGGATGCGGAGAACCTCCTCGAGGTCGGCCTCCGTCATGAAACGGACGCGCCACTTGGGGTGGACGCCGTCGGCCTTGTCCTTGGACTGGGACACCACCCCCCGCAGAGCCGCAACCTTCTTCCTCTGCTGCTTCGCCTGCGGCAGGGGGCTGCGGATGAGGATGGGCTGCGAGGCCTGCTGAACGCCGGCCTTCTCAGCGACGGCCCCGTTGGACGGGGCCGCTGCCGGTGTCGGCGTCGCCTCGCAGGCTTGACCATCAGCAGGGGGGGAGCCCCCACGATGGTCAAGCTTGGAGCGGTTGTCGTTGTCGATGCTAAAAAGGCCACTTGAGCTTGGCGGAAAGGAGGTAGCGGTACTCCGCCGACCTGCAAAAAAGATATTTACGACAGATCAGACCACTGCACGGTCGATTGAGGGGGGGTGGAAAGAAGAAGGACGAACCTCGCCTCGAGGTCCTGAAGGTCACCCTTGAGCATATCGATCTGGGCCGTGCTCAGGCTGTCCTTGCCAAACTCGAAGATTTTCTCTTGTTGTTGCGGTTGGGGCTGCTCGTGTAGTATCGATTCATTCGACTTGAACTTGGTAGAACCGCCAACGACCTCGCCGTTGGCATTAATGCTCAGGGTACTCAACATGATGGTAGTTATGGATGGTCTCGGTAGTTGTACGAAAAGGTGCGACGTCACTTGTTGCGTGTCGGGGGTTGGGGGGGTTTACTGCCCTGGGTAGGTGTGTTCTACGCGGTGGGGTAAAGAAGATGCAGGCTCGAGCCAGTTGCGCCTTTTGTAGTGCGCGAAAAAGGGAGCAACCGTTTCCTAAAGCGGAGTATAGCCGACAAAAGTCGAGGAAAAAACAAGGGCAATGTCAGGTTCCATGCCCCCACCGCGGAATGGCACGCGCGAACTGGGCTTGTGACCTTGCATACTTGGCAAGTTTGAACGCCAGGCCACGGAAAAAAAGCAGATAGGCCGGGACTATTGGACAAGCAGTGACGGAGCCAACCAGGAGGTTCCGGACATTTATGGAAGCGACTTCCCATTCGCCTAAAAAGCCCCCTGTAAAAAAATCTGAGGATAAAGCAGGATCATGGGCTGTGCTGGCCGTTGCTTGGGAGTAGAAGACGAGGGACTCAGGCCGAACGAGCGAACCGGTTGTAGGCGGCGTTCATCTGCTCCAGCGCGATGAACGTGAGTACCGTGTGCGGGCCCAGACGCAGGAAATACGGCGTGAAGCCTGCAGCAGCACCACACCACACCACACGGCGCAAGCACGAACAAGCGTCAGAGGCCATGACGTTGTCGTGTCATCACATCACATCACAACACAAAGCGCGTGACGTAGCGATCAGTCGCTCGGCGCGAGATAAACGCCGGTGCGCCAAGCCACCGCCACTTTGTAAAGGGAGCCGCAAAAAGAAGAAGGGCACGCGACGCACCCTTCCACAACGCGGTCACGCCCTCGTTTCGGACGACCTTGGTCAGCACGTCCATCACCCCCGAGTACTCGGGCACACCTGGTGGGTGGTGGGTGGGTTGGTCTCGACAAAAAAGGAAGAACAGGTGGAGAGTAGCGGCGAAGAAGAAGAAGAAGAAGTAGAACCCACCATTGATGGTCTTCATGGTCTGGATGCGTGTCTTCGTGATGTCGACCGGGATAGACACGGCAGTCGCCAGGAAGCCTGACGCCAAGCTGGTGACAGACACAAGAAGTAGAAAGAGACAGGAAAAGTAGGTCAGGGTGCTGCGTAACATGAAGAGTAGCAAGTAGTGGTTGTAGTAAAATGAACCTGGCGAGGAAGTGGGTGTAGACGTTATCCTCGAGGGGCAGGTTCTTCATAATCACCTGCTTGGCCTGTGTGTACGTGCCCAGCTGAGCCGCGTTCAGGATCATCGCCCTCGCCACGGTCGGCGTGCCTGCAAGCTCTACGATTTGAGCGTACTGACGAGATGGAGGAGGAGAAGAAGGACAAGCGTACAGCCGCGCCACATGGCGAGAACGCCCTCCTCACGACAGATGCGGAAGAGGGCGTCAAAGACGTTGCGGTAGCCGCGCCTCTGCTCGGGCGGCAATCGGCCGTCCGAGGTCATGCGGATGAGCGCCACCTCAGCGGGCGTGCCGATCACGGCACCGAACCCGCCCGCCAGCATGCCCGCCAGCAGTTTCTTGTGACGTCGTCATCGTCGTGGAGGACGAGCATCGTTGTCAGCGCCTTGGAGTGGAAGAGAGCAAGAAAGAGGGAAACGCAAAAGGCCCTTTGGTACCTGGTAGAAGGGAATAGCGACGTTGCCATTGTTGCGCGCTACGAGCCAGTCGTTGATGATGGAGTACATGCCCAGGCGGGCCGTTGTGTACGTGGCCTGGCGCAGCAGACCAGCCGACAGGCTGTGGTCGCAATAACATGTGCGTGCGCGTTGCACCAACTACACGGTGAGTAGTGGCAGGCCAAGCGGCCCCTTTGAAGTAAAGGCGCACCCCTTGTAGAGCGACGGGACGCCCTCAGTGCGTGCGATGCTCGTTAGGGCATGGAACGACGTCTTGTGTGCCTTGGCGCCACCACCTTCACCGCTCAGCTGCATCCTGAGCGACCCCACGGTAGAATTAAACGGCCAAGCTTAATAATCTGAGATTTGAGCACGTGTTCATCCATCGCACACCAATTTGAATTGGCCAACGCCAGATTTTCAAGCACAGAGCGAGCAAAGGCCAAATGCATCTCGTGATGGAGCTTGAGGCGTCAAGGCCCACCGTCCAAAGGGAAAGAAAAGGGATAAGTCTCACCTCGTTTTGACCAGATCGAGAGGCTGTACGACGCAGGTGGCGAGCATGCCGCTCAACCCACCGAAGAGGAACTGCAAGCCCTTCCCTGCTTTGCGCTCTCCCGTGGCCATCTCAGTGTATTGTTCTCCTTGAGTGAGTGTTCGAAGCTCTTGGCAGGCAGTGAAAAACCACCCGCGTAACGAACTGGGAATGATAGGAATGCCAGCGAGAGGACAGAGATGACGCCGTTTACTTCTTCTCGAGGCGGAGGAAAGATGAACAAAGTATATACAAGGTGGGGAGGGCATTCCCTCGCCACGATCCAACCCGAGCAGCCGCTTCCAAGGCGTTGAGCTTTTTAACGAGAGATAAAGGGAAGGAACCAGCGATTTCGTCGCGCTCTCACGTGGCAGTCGCGGGGAGCAGTCTAACGATGTCGCGGGCGCAAAACTCGGCCTTGCACAGCGGCTGTTGGTGGCAACCAACCAACCAAACATGGAAACGGACAACATCACCGATGAGTGTCCTCCGTATAATGAGAGATTGCTACTAGAACGGATGCGTACGCATTTGGCGCGGTAGCGTCCCTTCTGCTTCATCACAGAGTTGGTGCCTTGCCACAAAGCCTTTCCAACGCAGCCAAAGCACAGAGCAAAGTCCTTGCAGTTGCACACGTGACCTGAAGAGGAAGGTTCAATGTGGCTGCTCGTGTTTAAGGGGAACAATGAGGAACACATACCTTCGCATGGGAAGTTCTCACAGCGGCACAACCCTGCACCAAGCCATGAACAATAAGCCACCTCAGCAGGCGTGGTAGGAAAGAGGGAGAGG
>NAVB01000570.1:0-40186 GCA_002179805.1 Acanthamoeba lenticulata
CTGGCCTACTACAAGCTCTACCAGACAGGTACTTAATTTATCCATTTTATTTTATTTTATTTTTTAAATTATTATTACCTTATTTTATTCAAAATGGTATTTTAATGATTTTATTTATTAAAATGTGCAAAAAAAACAAAAAACAGGAACGGCCACGTACGAGACGGGCCAGACGAGGCAGTACTACCACGGCCGCACGGAGACCGTGCGCTCGTTCTGCGCCGAGTCGGTGGAGTGGACGCGGGCCATGACCGACGCGTCGGCGTCGAAGCAGAAGCGGGTCGAGCTCCTCCGCAAGGCCGTCGAGCACCACGCCAAGACCCTCATGGCCGATGCCACCAACGGGCGCGGCGTCGACCGCCACCTGCTGGGGCTGCGGCTCGTGGCGATGGAGGACGACGAGGAGAAGGCGCTCGGCGTGCCGGACCTGTTCAAGGACCGGGCCTACGGCGAGAGCACCACCTTCCGCCTGTCGACGAGCAACATGCCGGGCAAGCTCTACATCAGCGGCTTCGGGCCAGTCGCGGCCGACGGCTACGGCGTCTGCTACGGCACCCGCAACGACCTGCTCCAGTTCACCATCACCTCCCTGCGCTCGTGCCCCACCACTGGTACTCTGACGCCCCCAAAGACAAAGACGAAGACCGCACCTCGTATCATGATGACGTTTAGCTGACGTGGAACGCAAACACAGATTCGGGCCGCATGCGCGAGACGCTGCACAACACGCTCGTGGAAATGGGCGCCCTCTTCGCTGACGCCAGCCAGGCCAAGCTTTAAACACTTCTCTCTTGGCCTTGTTGATCGCCTTCCGATTCCTATTCTTTTTCTTAATCGTACAAGTATAGTTTACGACAAGAGCACGTTTGTTGTTGCGGAGCTGTTTGGCGGACGGGTTCCTGACTGACAAGCAAGCAAGAAGGCAGCGACCACCCACTTTGATGCCTCTGTGGGCAGCTTGTCCTCGGTGCGGCGAGGCTCAAGCGGTAACTGTTCGTCACCCACGTTGCCCAACAGGACGTCGTTGGACCCCAACATGTCGAACTTCTCCACCTCGAGGATGATGAACGCGCCCAGGACTGTGACGGCGATCGCGCCTACCGGCAGCGACAGCCGCTCATGGCACAGGAGGCCGAGATGGCCCTCGAGAAGACGGAGATGGTCGGGCTCACCATCCCCGCGTTGGTCACCGTCGTGAACGCGATGCCGTTGAGGAAGAGCAGCGGGTGGAAGACCATTCCCAGCATCCCGAGCAGGCCCAGCCACAACCAGTCCTTGAGCGGTCGCGCGCTGTCCGTGAAACACACGCGTGTGTCAACAACGCGCGTGTGCATGCGAATCGAGGGAGAGAAGATGGACCTGAAGAGCAACTCGCGCTCGCGCACAAAGGCGAGAGCGAAGAAGGCGGTCGTGGCAATGATGAGGCGTAGAGAGTACTAGACCATGACGTGCATGTCCTTCAGGCCCACCTTAGCGCAGACTGCGTTCGCCACCTTCGCTCCATAAGGCCACTCCAGCAAAAACACTCTATTCCACAAATCCCAAGAACACAAGGGACAGAGGCCTCATATACGAGAGCAAATTCGTTCAATCGATTGTTTAGATTGGATCTTGGAACGATGGATCTTGGAATGCTCAAGCAGGTGGCGCACCTTCAATAATCATGCGGTCCCAAGGTTTCTCGGTGATGGTGACCTCGGCCTTGGAGAAGTGGGCGTACTCGCTGAGGAAATGGCGTGCGACAGTGATGCCAAAGACCTCGATGTCTTTGAAAGGATGCTTCTTGGCCAGCACGTAGACCGTGTTCTTTATCGTGTCGGTAGGCACCACCCACGAGTTGTCGCCCTCGTAGTAGGATGACTCCACCTTGGCACCCTCCAGCAGAACACGCACAGCGACATCCTTCACCTCATGCACTGGGCCGTTACGCGTCACACGCAAGACGCGCACCAGGTCCTTACCGTAACGATTTGCGCTGAGGGTGGCCATGGTCAAATGGTGTTGTGTTTGCAGATCAACTTACTTTTAATTATTTACCCAACTAAATTGCTATTTAGAAAATGCTGACCTTACCATTTTCATTTCTTTTTCTTTTTTATTTCAATCCTTGCGCAGAAGCACCCAACGAACAACGCACTTGTCGTCGAGGCCATTCTCGGCCACCGTGCCTTGCGGGTGTGGCAGCTTTCTATGGGACCACATCAAGGTCGTCTCAGTTGTTGGGGCCACGTGGATGGTGCCAAAGGTAGGCGGGTAGGCCATGTCGCGGCTTCGGAGGGCTTCCCACACTTGCGGCATGGAGTCCGAAGGCCGCACCTCAACGCTGCCTGTCCATTCGTCCGTCCAGTGGAGGAAGCCCACTTTGCCCTGGGCTACGTGCAGTGTGAAGGGGCGCTCCTCGTTCGCAACTGTGCTCTCCGCCATGGCGCTGACGATTTCTTTGGGCTCCTTGTTGTACAGTAGGTTGATTGGGGTGTGTGTGTGTGTGAAGTGAAAAAGAACATGGGGCACATAACTTTGTTTAGAAAAAAGGTTTAATAAAGGTTGAATAAAAGGAACACAAAAGTGGAGTGGGTGGTTGGCTGGCGACGAAAGGCGCCTCACTCGGCAAAGTGCGCGTCGGGGCCCATGTAGCCGACGTTGGTGGTCGGATGGACGACCGTGTGGAACGGATTGGACTGGACGGCCACTTGGACGGGCACCTCGGAGAGCTCGACATCCTCTTCGGGGATCACTCGGCGCTGCTTGAACCGGAGCAAGATGCACGCGCCGGCGCCCACGCAGCAGCAGGCCGCGGCGGCCGCGACGGCCAGGGCGCCCACGGTACCGCCCACGACGGCGCCGATGATGGTGGTCACGTCGTCGCCGCCCGTGTTCGGGTTCTCGATGGCGATCGAGCAGTTGGAGCCCGTCCAGCCGGCCTCGCACACGCACTGGCCGTCCACGCACTGGCCGTGGAGCGAGCAGAACTCGCGGCAGAACTGGTACTGGGTCTCGTTGTTCATGTCACCGCTCGTCTCGCAGTACTCGAGCCACGCCTGGCCGTCGAGGATGGCCACCTCGCTCTGGCCGTTGGTCGCGTTGTAGTCCTGCAGGCAGGCCTCGTACCAGAACGTGGGCGGCAGGTAAGCTTGGCTGCACTTGCCGATCGTGCCCGGATCGAGCGTGGTGATTGTGCACTGGTCCGCGCCGCCGCCGCCGTCGCCGCCGGAGCCGGGCGTGCCGCCGGGGTTCACGCCGCCGGTCGAGGGCGGGATCACGTGGCAGCCGCAGCCGCAGTGGCACGACGTGTCGACGCCCCAGCATTGGCTGAACTCGTCGCCCGTGAGGGCCGTCGGGTTGGCATAGGTGAGGCCGTTCGGGCACTGGAGGCCGTAGCCCGGGGTCGTGGCGCCGTTGGAGCCGCACAGACCCTCGAGCTGGTCGTAGTAGACGCCCGGCGTGCCGACCGTGGCCGAGAGCCAACGCAGGCTAGTCGACACGAGCAGCGAGGACTTGACCCGCAGGCCGCTCACGAGCACGACCTCGATCGACCGCGTGGTGCCGGTCACGCGCGCGCCCGCCGGCGACGTGTAGACAAAGGAGCCGTTGACCAGCGGCGCCGTGATGGTCTGCCCGTTGAGGGTGACGGTCACGCTCTCGAGGGTGTCGAGGAACACGACAAAGGTCTCGTTGGTGTCGACCGACTGCACGCCCACGGCCGCGAGGCACGACGCGTTGGGGAAGCACTCGGTGAACCGGCCCTGGACGATCACGTTCTCGAGCGTCGTCGTCGCGCGCTTGGTGCTGTTCGAGGCCGTGGCCGCTGCGGCGATGGCGCCGGGCTTGGTGCGGGTGATGACGTAGTCGCCCGGCTGGCGGAAGCTAAAGGCCGACTTCTGATCAAAGGACATGACGTGCGGGTCGCCAAAGATCTGGCAGAAGTTGTTCTCCGGCACGCTGCAGTCGAAGCCGTGCCACGAGGCGTCGCACTCGCACTGGCCGGTGGCGTCACAGACGCCATGGCCGGAGCACTGGTTGGGGCACACGGTGCTCACGTCGCACGCGCGTCCGCTCCAGCCGCTCTCGCACACGCACACGCCGTCGCTGCCGCAGACGCCGTTGCCGCTGCAGTCCGTGCACTGGTCAGTCGTGCTCGGCTGCGAGCAGGCAGAGCCCGTGTAGCCCAGGCCGCACACGCACACGCCGCCCGTCGTGCAGGCGCCGTTGCCCGAGCAGCCGCCGGCGCAGGTCGCCGGCGCGATGGAGCAGTCGGCGCCCGAGTAGCCGCCGCTGCAGAGGCACACGCCGCTGACGCACGTGCCATGACCCGAGCAGCCGTTGAGGCACTGCTGGATGGGCTGCGAGCAGTCAGCGCCGGTGAAGCCCGCCGCGCACTGGCACACGCCCGTGGAGGCGCTGCAGGAGCCGCGGAGCGAGCAGAGGGACGGGCAGGCCGCCGGGCCCGACGGGCTCCAGCGGATCGAGGTCGAGGTCGTGTTGTCGAGGGTCTCGAAGGAGCCCTGGAAGGAGCTGTAGCCCACGCCGGCGTAGGAGCCCGTCGAGCCGCCGGTCATGGTGATGACCGTGTAGACCAGCGTGCTGTTGGCCAGCGGCGTGTAGCCGTTGACCAGCACGACCTGGATCCAGCCGCCCTTGGTCACGCTGCCCGTGCAGGCGATCACGTTGTAGTCCACGACGGGCAGGGCGCCGCCGATCTCGAACCGCACGACGCCGGTGGCCTCCTGGTAGAGGTCGCCGTCGATGACCAGCTTGCCGCCGCCGGCGCCGCTGGGCACGATCGAGCCGCCGTTGACGATGCTGCCCACGACGACGCCCGATCCCGAGATCGTCGAACCGGCGCCGTTGGTGATGGGCACGTAGGCGACCACGTTGCCGCCGCCCAGGTGAAGCGCGCCCTGGTCCTGCGTGCAGCCCTGTTGGAGCGCGAGGCTGCCCTGGTCGAGGCGGATGAGGCCGCCCACGTTGATGACGTGGACCTCGATCGACACGGAGCCCGTTGCCGCCTGCACGATGCGACCCGTGTTGAGGAGCGGCGAGGTCGTCGGCGAGCCGCGGCAGCCGCAGGTGATGGCCTGAGCCGACTGAGACACGGTCCACAGGCCCGTGGCGCCGTTGGTGATGGTGGCGCTGTCCTGGAGGTCGATCGTGCCGCCGATCCAGTCGAGCGTGCCCAGGTTGACCAGGTGGCCGCACTTGACCACGAGCCCGAGGCCGCCGATGGTGGCGTGCGCGTTGGGCGCGATGATGAACCACGCGTTGCAGCCGTCGAAAGTGGCCGAGCCGTTGACCGTGAGCGAGCCGTTGCAGGTGACCTGGCCGCCGCCGCCGGAGATCACGGTCGAGTTGCTGCCAATGAGGCCGACGCTGCCGGGCAGGGTCACGTTGTGGCCCGTCGTGTTGAGGCAGCCGCCGTTGATCTCCACCGAGACGCCAAACACGATAGGGCCCGCGATTATGGTGAACTGGATGCAGGCGCCCGTCTGGACGATGGTCGTGCTGACGTTCCACGGGCCCGACACGACGCACGTGGAGCCGTTGGTGACGGTCGTGCTGCCGCCGCACTCGTAGCCGCCGGTGAGGCAGATGTCGGCGGCAAAGGACACGCTGGCCGTCTGGGCCACGACGAACGAGCCCGTGCTGAGAGCCGCGCGGCTAAAGATCGCCTCGGCGCCCGAGGCCACGGTGAGCGAGCCCTCGTTGGACCAGGCCGCCACGAACGAGACGCGGCAGCTCATGGTCACCGTCGCGTAGTTGACGAAGCTGGCCTGGCTCGACACCGAGAGGCAGCCGTTGTGGGCCGCGCTGACGCTCGTCGAGTCCACGAGCGTGAGCCAGCCGCTGGTGACGCTCGCGCTGCAGCTGGCCGCCACGCCGATGATGAAGGTGCCGTTGTTGTGGCATGTCGAGCCGCCGATGAGCACGATGGTGCCCTCCTGCCAGGTGACGGTGCCCGTGTTGACGAGGCTCGGGCCGTTACACTGCTTGTCGCCCGGGCCGCTGATGACGGTCGAGCCGCCGAGCACGATCGTGCCGCTGCCGCCGAGCTGCGAGCCCTGCCAGCCGCACGAGCCGCCGATGCTGATCGTGCCGCCGCAGCTGACCTGGCCGCCCGTGAGGACCACCGTCGAGGAGACCACGGTGGTGAGGCTGCCCTGGACGATCAGTACGCCGGAGACCACTTCGATGTCGACCACGACGATGAGCGTCGCGCAGGCGGCCACCGTGTGTGTGCCGCCGTTGAACTGGAGCGAGGCGAAGCTGTAGGTCGTGCAGGCCGGCCACTGGACCGTGCAGTTGCCTGACGTCTGGATCGGCGCGCAGGTGTTGCTCGTGCCGGCGCCGACGCCAAAGGTCACGTTGGCCTGGTCGCGGATGATGATGCCGCCAGCGCTCAAGTCGATCTGCGTGTTGACGATGACCACGACGACCACCTGCTGGATGATGACCGTGCCAGCGCCGGTGATGGAAACGCCCGTGGTGAAGGTGAAGCTGCCCGTGTTGAGCACAAGCGTTGCGCCTGTCGAGATCTGCACCACTGCCGTCGAACCGCCGCTGCCGCAGCCGCACACGTGGCTGCCGCCGTTGAGGATCAGCGAGCCTGTGGTCACTGTGATGGTGCCCGTGCTGTTGAGGAAGGCCTCGAAGGTCACCGTCGTCGAGCTCACGATGACCAGCACGCCCACGTTGATGAACACGCCCGTATGCAGCGTCACTTGGCCGCCGCATTGCCACGTGCCCACGTTGACGATGGAGCCGGTGCCCGGGTAGATGGTGCCGCTGGTCCACTGGACCGTGCCGTAGTTGATCAGCTGCGTCACGGTCAGGGTCACCGTGCTGCTGATGACGGTCGTGCCGCGCAGCTCAAGCTGGATGACCACGATCGTGCCGCTGCTCCACGTGAACGAGCCCGTGACGATCACGATGCCCGAGCCGCTGATGAGCGTGCCCGAGCCCGACAGGACGAGATCGCCGCAGGTGGCGTTACCGTTGGCGACGAGGACACCGCCGATGATGGTGATCCGCACGCCGATGATCACTTGCGCGCAGCTGCTCACCACAAGCTGGCCGCCGAAGAGCTGAACGGTCGAGAGCGAGTAGGTAAAGCAGTCGACGAAGGAGATGACCGACGAGTTGTAGACTTGGAGCGCCGACGTGAGGTTGGTGTTGGTCTGGCACGTCACGTTGGCGTTGTCCTTCACGATCACCGCGCCGGTGAGGATGATGTCAGTGTGGCTGATGATCACGATGACGGTCTGCTGGATGATGAGCGAGCCGGCGCCAGTGACGGAAACGCCTGTGTTGAACGTGAAGCTGCCCGTGTTGAGCACAAGCGTTGCGCCTGTCGAGATCTGCACCACTGCCGTCGAGCCGCTGCTGCCGCAGCCGCACACGTGGCTGCCGCCGCTGAGGACCAGCGAGCCCGTGGTGACCGTGATGGTGCCCGTGCTGTTGACAAAGGCGAAGAAGACCACGTTGACGTTGACGCCGACGCTAACGACGAGGCTGCCGCTGTTGATGAAGATGCCCGTCTGCATGACCACCGCGCCGCTGGCCGTCCAGGTGTTGACGTTCTCCACCAACGCGAGCGAGCCGTTGATGAAGAAGGTGCCCACGGTCCACTGGAGTGAGCCGCCGTTGATGAGGTGGCAGTCGACGAGGGTCACGGAACCGTTGACGACGGCCGTGCCGTTGAAGTGGACCTGCGCCACGGCCAGCGCACCGCTGCTCCACGTGACGCTGCCGCTGCTGACGACCGCGAAGAGGCCGGCGCCGCTGACCATCGTGCCGCTGCCGAGGAGCTGAGCGATGCCGTGGCAGGCGACCTGACCGTCGACGACCAGCAGGCCACCGAGGATGGTGATGCGGGTCACGACAGTCACCTGAGCGCAGCCGGCGACGACCACGCGGCCGCCCAGGAGCTCCATGACGGCGACCGAGTAGGTCGTGCACTCGGCAAAAGTGACCACGCCGCCCAGGACCTGGAGCGGGGCCGCCGAGGCCGAGCCGAGGGTGGTGCCCGCGTTGAAGGACACGGTGGCGTTGTCACGCACCACGAAGCGGCTGCCGCTGCCGCTCAGGTCGAACAGGGTCTGCGAGGTTGTGAGGTTGGCGCTGGTGTCGACCACGAAGGAGCCGCCGCCGTTGACGACCACGCTCGCGCTGAGGGCCAGCGTGGCGGTCGACGTCAGCTGCACGGTGGCGCCGGTGGCGATGGCCAGGCTCGACGTGCCGCCGCAGCCGCACAGGCGGCCGCCCGTGGTGATGCTCACGACGGAGCCGCTCGACAGCACCTGGATGGCGCCGGCCGTGCCGTTGAGGACCGACGACAGGGTGAGGTTTCCGGCCGCCACGGCAAAGGTGCCCGTGTTGACCACGGTGCCGCCCACAAGCGAGAGCGCGGCCGAGGCGCTGCCCACGGTGAAGGTGCCTACGTTGCTGATGACCGAGCCGTTGGCCAGGCTGAGGAACTGCTTGCCGCTGGCGGACCACGTCAGGTTGCCCTCGTTGGTAAGGGTCCACCAGGTGAGCGTCTTGTTCTGCGCGCCGCTGATGGTGGCGGCGCCGCGCGTGACCAGGGTGCCCGTGCCCAGGCTGGTGG
Organism: Acanthamoeba lenticulata; assembly: GCA_002179805.1. Taxonomy (NCBI): domain Eukaryota; phylum Discosea; order Longamoebia; family Acanthamoebidae; genus Acanthamoeba; species Acanthamoeba lenticulata. The sequence continues at coordinate 8,603 of NAVB01000570.1, forward strand.
CGTCGCCCATTGAGCCGCTGAGCCACTGGAAGGTCGACGTCGCCTGCGTGACGTAGCGGCCGGGGCCCGTGAGAAGGCCGCCCTGGAGCACGAGGCTCGAGTTGACCTCGACCAGGTACTGGTTGGTGAGCGAGCCGCCGCTGACGACGAGCTCGTTGACCTGGAGGCGGGCTGTAGGCGAGACCAGCACGGAGACGGTGTTGTTCATGAGCACCGAGTTGAAGCGGTAGACAAAGTTGGCCGGCGCGTCCTGCACGATGACGGTGCCGCCGAGGAGGACCAGGTTGCGCAGCGTGCCGTCGGGGCAGGTGCCGTTGGGCCCGATGAGCAGCGTGCCGGCGACGTGCGTAAAGGTCGTGGCGGTGTCGTTCTGCGCGCACGAGTACTCGACCGTGGCGCCGTTGTTGCCGAAGAAGCCGTCGCCGTCGACGATGAGATCCTTGTCGAGCTCGACCGTGCCGTTGATAAAGTCCACCGCAGCGTCGGGGCACACGTAGATGCGGCCGTGCAGGTCGGCCGACCCGAGGATGTGGAGCTGCGCGTGGCACACGTAGATGTAGCCCGTGGGCTCGTTGCGCAGGAACATCGACGCGTTGAGCGCGCCCGCCGTCACGGACAGCGTGCCGGCGTTGTCAAACGAGCACGACGACGAGTCGGTCGTGCGCAGCGTGAGGGTCGACGCGGCCGGCAGCGAGGCAGAGGCGCCGAGCGCGTTCTGGAAGAGGCCGCCGTTGGCGCACGAGAGGTCGCCCGCCGACCAGGTCATGTTGCCCTCGTTGACGAGGTGGCGCGCGTTGAGAGTCTTGGCGACGCTCGTGCCGCTGATGGTCAGCTTGCTGAGGGCAGTCGTCGAGCCGGTGCCGCTCATGAGGCCGCCGGTCCACTGCAGGTCGCCCTCAACCGAGAGCGCGGCAGGGCCCGTGATCTCGCCGCCACTGAAGGCATAGTCGCCCGCAACGACGAGGTCGGTGTCGACGACCAGCTGGCCGGCCGTGTGGCTCACGCTGCCGTTGCTGTAGACCACGTAGCCAGGGTTGGCCTGACGCTTGGAAGACGACGAGGGGAGGACGTTGATGCGGCCACCCGTGAGCGAGATGCCCTGCACGGTGTAGAGGAAGCCGTTGCCCGCCGTGAAGTTGAAGTTGCCGCTGCCGACCTGGAGCTGCGTGTTGACCAGCGTGAAGTTGGGCTGCGCGAGGATCGAACCGCCGCTGAGGAGGATGCTGCCGGTGGAGGTGAGCCTGGCCGAGATGGTCGTCACGCCGCCCACCACCTTGAAGGTGCCGGCGCCCTGCACGTCGGCCGTCGAGAGGATGCTGAAGGTGCCGTTGAGCGCCACCTGCGCGCCAGCCGCGATGTCGAGGGGGCCCTGCGAGAAGGTGCCGTTCCGGTTGAAGGCCACCGAGCCGGCCGCCTGACGCCAGCCCTGGCCGCCGATCCAGACGCTCGCACCGATGGCGATGGCGCTCGCCGGCGACGTGGCCACGACGTGTCCCGTGCTCACGAGGCTGCACTGGCCGCTGGCCAGCACGGAGAGCGCCACATTGGCGGTGGCGTTGAAGGTGAGCGTGGCGTTGTCGGCCACGGTGATGATGCCGTTCGAGTCGCACACGAGGTCGCCCGCGCTCCAGAAGCCCGCGCCGTTGACCTCCAGGGCGCGCTGGCTCAGGGTCTTGCTTGAGCCGCTGAGCGTGAGGGTGCCGTTGGAGACGGTCGAGCCGGAGCCGCGCATGGCGCCGCCAGCAAAGGTCAGCGACTGCACGACCGTGAAGACGCCCGGGCCGGTGAGGAGACCCGAGCCCGTGAGGTTGTAGCAGCGCGCCTGCGACGTGGCGTTGACGTTGAACGAGCCGGCGGTCTGCTGGACGCAGTCGGTCACCTGCAGGCACGGGTTGGCGCCGCTGCCGCCAGCGGCCGAGTTGCCCACAGTGATGGTGCCGCCCTGCTGGACGATGGCCTGCACGGTGTACTGCCAGGTGATGACGACAAAGTTGACGTTGCCGTTCTGGACGATGAGCGTGCCCACGGTGAACACGAAGCCGGAGCCGCAGTTGACCGTGCCGCCGATGACCTGCACGATGGTGATCGAGACCTGGGCGTCGATGTTGACCGTGCCCGTGGTGATCGTCAGCGAGCCGCCGCCCAGCACGGTGGCCGAGCTCGGCAGGGCGTAGACACCGCCGGACAGGTCCACGCGCGAGCCGGTGGAGATGGTCACCACGCCGGTGAAGCTGCCGCCGTTGGTGCCCGTGGAGACGAACAGCACGGTGCCGACGGTGACCTGCAGCTGCGCGCTGAAGACGACGTTGATCTGGATCGTGACGCTGACGCTGGCGGTGCTTGTCGCGACGAAGAAGTCGCCGGCGCTCTGGAGGACGCACACTGACGTACCGCCGGCGTTGGACAGGACTACATTGGCCGAGGCGTTGACGGTGAACGGCGTCCCGGCGCTGGTGGCGATCACGCCGCCGCTGCTGCAGGCGATGTTGCCCGCGGACCAATAGCCCACGCTCGTGCTGGACAGGGTGCGGCTGATCAGGGTCTTGACCGCGGTGCTGTCGAGGATTAGCACGCCCTGGGCCACGGTCGAGCCCGCATCGATCATGCTGCCGCCGGTCCAGGTGAGCACGCCCACGACGGTAACCGAGCCCGCGCCGGACAGGGTGCCCGCGCTCTGCGTGAAGGTGCCGGCCACCTGAAGCACGCCGATGACGTTGCACGTGCCGCCGCGGATGATGACGTAGGTTGTGACCGAGACCGTGCAGCCGGACTGCACGACGACCTGGCCGCTGGCCTCGAGCACGATGGCGTAGACGACGTAGCTGGGGCTGCCGCTCGTGACAAAGGTGAACACGCCTGTGGAGTTGACGCGCACGACGGCCTGCGCCGGCGAGGGCGCGCTGTAGGAGACCTGGCCGCCCGTGACGAGGATCACACCCGTGAGAGTGTAGCTGGCCGACGTGGTGACGGTGCCGCTGACGACGAGCCAAGTGCCGGCGCCCTGGACGACGGCCGCCGACGAGCAGGAGAAGTTGCCGCCGAGGCTGACCGTGGCGATGGACACAATCTCGGTGACGCCCGTGAAGGCGCCCGAGCGCGTGAAGACGACGGTGCCGATGGTGACCTGGAAGTAGCCGCCCATCTGGACGGCGGTGTCGATGGTGACGGTGATGGCGACCGAGGTGATCACCTTGAAGTCGCCCGCGTTGTTGAGGGTGCAAATGGCGCCCGTGCCCTGCGTGAGGGCCACGTTGCTCGTCGCGTTGACGGTGAAGAGCGCGCCGGCCACGCTCGACACGACGCCGCCGCTGGCGCAGGCCACGGAGCCCGAGGTCCAGTAGCCCACGCCGTAGTTGATGATCGTGCGCTGAGTGAGGGTCTTGACCGTGCCGCCCAGCACGAGGACGCCGTAGACGGCCGTCGTGCCAGTGCCCGACTGCGTGCCGTTGAGCCACGTGAAGGTGCCGTTGGCGCTGACGCCGCCGGCGCCCGTGAGGGTGCCCGTGCTGAGCCAGAAGTCGAGCACGACGGTGAGCGTGCCCGGCACGGTGCAGGTGCCGCCCGTGATGACGACCGACGTCGACACGTAGACGACGCCGCTGACCGTGATGCTGGCGGCGCTGCCGGAGAGGTTGATGCCGTAGACCGGGTACGTGTAGCCGCTCGCGGCGCTGAACACGACGACGCCCGACGTGGTGACGACGAGCGTCGTGGCGGGCAGGTTGAAGCCGCTGTTGCAGGTCAGGGTGCCGCCCACGACGATCATCGTGCCGACAAAGGTGAACGAGGCCTGGGTCGTCACGGCGCCGCCCGAGACGCGCACGGTGCCGGAGCCCTGCACGATGGCGGCGGGCGCGAAGACGTAGGGTCCGTTGAGGTCAACCAGGGCCGTGCCGATGAGGACGACGATGCTGTTGAAGTTGCCGCCGCCAGAGGTGAAGTAGACGCTCGAGGTCGAGCCGACAGTGACCTGCGTGTTGAAGGTGACGACAACGGTGAAGGTGATCCGGGCCGTCGCGGTGAAGTTGACAAGACCGTTGTTGGTGAACGTGCACTGCTGGCCCTGCGACGAGTAGACCATCGCGCGGTCGGCCGTGCCGTTGACCAGCAGGGTCGAGCTGGCTCCGACGCTCAGCTGGGCGCCGTTGGAGCACGTGAGGTTGCCAGAGTCCCACACGGAGAGGCCGTCGGCCGTGGCGCCGGTGATGAGGATGATCACGTTGCTGATGGTCTTGGTGCCGCTGCCGGTGACGCTGATGGCGCCCGTCACGATCTGGCCCGTGCCGGAGATCTGGCCCTGCGAGAAGACCAGCACCACGGTGACCTGCAGGCTGGCCGAGCCCTGCACGACGAGCGAGCCGCCCTGGAGGTTGTAGACCACGGTCACGACGAGCGTCACCTGCACGTTGACCAAGCCGCCGGTGTGCACGATCGACGGGATCGTCACGCTGGTGCTGCTGCCCGAGGCCGGCACGAAGAAAAGGCTGCCGCCGTTGACCGTCAGCACGAAGTTGGCCGTCGGGAAGGAGCCCGAGCTGAAGAAGTTCACCACCGCCGGGTTAAAGACGATCACCTGGCCGCCGACCATAGCCACGGCGCCGTAGATGTTGACCGCCGTGTAGATGCGGATGGTGCCGGCACCGTAGATGACCACCGACGCGTAAAAGTTGTAGGTGCCTGTGGTCAGGTCGAGGATGGCGCCCACGCGCACGTCGACGATACCCGAGCCGGTGAACTCGCCCGAGCCGACGAGCACGATCACGCCCACGATGACGGTCATGTTGCCCGTGTGGACCACCTTGGCCGGGATGGTGAGAGTCGTGCCGCCGGACTTGATCAGCGTGCCGTCGATGGTGATGGTGGACTGCGGGCCGCTTGTCACGAACTGGCCGCCGCCGGCCACGATCCAGGAGCCGCCGACGCTGATGGTGAAGCCGACCGAGTTGGCCAGCGAGACGTTGCCGTTGAGCCACTGTACGACGCCGCCGAAGAAGACCTGGCGCGAGTCGATGTAGACCACCGTCGGGCAGTCGACCACGCCGTCGCCGCTCACGACTGTCGAGCCGGCGCCGGACATGAGGCCGCCGTACCAGTAGAAGGTGAGCGTGATGTACAGGGTGCGGTCGCCCGTGAGCGTGCCGGCGTAGAAGTAGAACACATGCACGTTGTTGCTGTTTGACCCGACCGTGAGGACGCCGCCGTTGAGGCGGATGACGAAGATGACCGTCACGGAGCCCTCCATGAGCCACACCGAGCCCGTGGCGTTGATGTGGATCTCATTGATCTGGTAGCCCGCCGAGCCCGACGGCGACGAGCCAAAGGTGACCTGCGTGTTGACGATGAGGATCGTGCTGCCGATGAGCTGCGCCGGATCGACAAAGTTGATGACGCCGCTGTCGCAGACCACCTGGCCGCCGGCGGTGAAGTTGAACGTGGCGCCGATCGTGGCGGAGCCGTTGGCGAAGCGCACGATGCCGGCCCCGGTGAAGATCACTGTGCTCGAGAACGAGTAGAAGGCGTCGACAAACTGGATGCCCGTGCCCGGGTTGATGACGAAGCCGCCCGTCATGGTGCCCGAGCCGTGGAGGATGATGACGCCGATGTTGATGATCACCACGCCGCCGTTGTTGAACACGGGGTAGATGTGCAGGTCGCCCGGCGTGTTCTTGATCAGCGTGCCGGAGCAGGCCACGGTGCCGCCGCCCGTGCCCACGGTGATGGCGTACGAGGCCGGGCCGCTGATGGTGAACTGGCTGCCGGGGCCGATGGTGAACGAGCCGCCGTTGGAGAGCTGGATGTTGCCGCCCTGCCAGTCGACCGCGCCGTAGACGATCACCACGCGCACGTCGATGATCTTGGTCGACGGCCCGCTGATTACGACCGGACCCTCAAAGACCGTGCTGCCGAAGCCGGCAAAGACCGTGTTGGTCCACACCACGACGCCAATGACGGTGATCTGGCCCAGGCCGCTGACCGTGCCGCCGGTGAAGGAGGCGTTGCCGCGCACTACGACCGAGCCGTCGCCGACGGTGAAGTTGCCGGAGATGATGGTGATGGAGATGTTGACCGTGACCGAGCCGTCGATCTGGATCGAGCCGCCGTACTGAGTGACGACGTCGAGGCCGTACGAACCCGAGGCAAAGTTGACCTGGCCGCCGGTGAGGTTGAGGTTGGACACCGAGACGCCGCCGCTGAAGCTGAGCGAGCCGCCGGTGTTGATGAACGAGCCCGACGTGCCCTGGTAGGAGCCGCGGAAGTCGATGCTGCCGCCCTGGTTGATGTAGGAGCCCGAGCCGGCGAGGACGGCCGACGAGTCGATGTAATAGCTGCCCTCGACAAAGTAGAACGCGCTCGACGGGCCCGTCGTGACCACCGAGTTGACGAAAGAACCGCCGCCGTGGAGGTAGGTGACGCCGTAGCTGGCGTCAAACAGGCCCTGGTTGTACAGGTAGGCGTACATGTTGAAGGTGCCCGGCACGCCGATGAGCAGCGTGCCCTGGATCACGAAGATCGAGTCCGGGCCCGAGCCGTAGAAATTGGCGATGGGCTGCTGCACGGTGAAGGTACCGCCGACGGCCACGGTGAGGGTGGCGCCGCCAGAGAGCTGGATGGAGCCCGAGGTCCAGCTGGCTGAGCCGCCCACGACGAGCGTGGCGCCGCCGGCGAGGGTCTTGGTGGTGTTGCACTCGAGGCTCATGTTGCCGTTGACCGTCATCGAGAGGCCGTTGATGGAACCGCCGCACCACGAGGCATTGCTGCCCGTGTCCGTGGTCAGGTTGCCGGCGCCGCCGAGGATGCCGCCAGCCAGGTGGAGCCGGCCGGCGATGAGGAGCTCGCCGTCGACGATGAGCTGGCCGCCGTAGAGCCAAAGGTCGCCCTCGACCAGCACGCTGCCCTTGATCCAGAGAAGGCCGCTGCGGATGTCGACGTTGGCCAGGCGGTACAGGTAGTAGGTCAGCGGCTGCGTAACGATGACCTGCGCGCCGTCGACCACCATCGGGCTCGACGTCACGAGCACCTGCGCCTGCGGGACCAGGTTGACGGTGCCGGAGCTGAACACGACCGAGCCGTTCTTGGCCATGGAGACCCGCGCGCCAAAGTCGGCCGTCGTGCCGACGAAGCTGACGTTGCCCTTGCCCGTGAGGACCGTGCCCACGTCCAGCGTGTAGGTGCCCGCCGAGAAGCGCAGGTCGCCGTCGCTGGTGAACATGCCGTTGCTGCTGCCGCTGCCGCGCAGGTCAAACTTGGCGCCCGACGTCACGTTGACGAAACCGCCCTTGTTGTTCAGGTTGATGCCGCTCTCGACCGTGGCCGAGTCAGTGGCCGGAATGTCGCAGGTGGCCAGCGCCTGGCCCAGATCCTGGCTGGCAGCGCCCTCGAAGCCGTAGTAGGCCACCAGGCCCGTCGTGCTGGCGGCGGCCGCCGTGTTGGCCAGCGCGCTCACCTCGGAGCCCGACAGGGCGCGGCTGAAGAGGCGCACCTCGTCCACGGAGCCTGACAGGCACGCGTCGCCGCTGGCCGTGGAGCAGCCGATACGGAGGGGCGCGCCTGGCACCACGAACGAGCCGACGCCCACGTTGTCCGTGGCCCTGGCTGTGCCGTTGACGTAGAACACGCGCTGGCCCGTCATGCCATCGACGCTCAGGGCGTAGTGGGTCCACTGGCCAACGCCGCCGGCGACCGAGGCCACGCAGGGCGTCGAGTAGTTGCTGCACTGACTGGTGCCCGTGTAGTACTGCACGCGGGAGCCGCCCGTGGTCGTGCGCAGCTCGAACGCGGCGCCGGTACCCGCGCCAAAGCCGAGGATCTGCGCGTCGGCTGCGCCGGACGCCACGTTGGCCCAGAAGGAGAGGGTGATGGCCTGACCCAGGTTGTAGTTGACGAAGCCGTCCACGCTCACGGCGGTGCCCGCGGCACCGTTGATACCAAGAGCCTTGCCCTTGGCGCCCGAGGCCACGATAGTCGCGGTGCCCTTGGTCACGCCCGAGAAGAGGAGCGCGCGGCACATGCCGGGGGCGGCCTCGGAGGCGTCCTTGGGCTGCACGACGACGGTGCCGAACACGTTCATCTGACCGACGGGGCCGGTGACGTTGCTGTTGCGCAGGCTCGTGCCGGCCGTCACGTTAAGCACGCCGCTCTGGAGCACGTTGAACTGGGACGCGTTGTCGAGGTAGAGCGCGCCCGACGTCCACTTGCCGGTGCCCGAGTGCTGCATGGTGCGCGCCGAGAGGCGCTTGTTGGCGCTGCTCACCATCTCGAGGTTGCCCGTCATGAGGGTCACGCCCACGTCGGCCATGACGCCCGTCTGGAAGTAGAGGTCCTTCGTGATCTGGAGCGTGCCGGCGCCGTTGACTGTGATGGTGCCCGTGTAGGCCAGGTAGGCGCAGGCCATGGTGCCCTCAATGGTCACGTTGCCGCTCACGAGCGCGCACACGGTGCTGACCTGGAGCTGCGCGCCGAACGGAACCGCGATGAGGCCGCCCAGCAGGCGGACAGAGGGCAGGCCCACCGGGACGCCGGCCGTGGACGAGGCGCTGAGCGTGCCCGACGTCATCGTGAGCGTCACGTAGGGGTTGGCCCACGTGAGCGCAGGCATGACCACGACCGTGCCGCCGGCGACGCCGACGTAGCCCTGGCCGATGGCGTTGATGGTACCCGCCAGCTGGGTCGTGCCGCCGATGAACAGCAGCTTGCCCTGCACGTTGAAGGTGGACGACTCGAGGTCGAAGGCGCCTGAGGCGATCGAGACAGTGGCCGCTGGCTGCACGTTGAAGGTGCCCGTGCCGCCGCCGCCACCCTGGAGGAGCAGCGAGGTGCCCGCCGTGAGGGTGACGTCGCCGTCGTTGGTGAAGGCGCCGGTGAAGGTCGTCGTGCTGCCGACGATGCGGAGGGTGCCTTCGTTGGTGAAGGCCGGCTGGGACGAGACGGCCGCGCCGGTGATGTTGAACGAGCCCGCGGCGCCGTTGGTAATGCCCGACGTGCCAGAGACCAGGACGATGGGGCCGTCGAGCCAGGTGGCGACGCCCTCGTTGAGCAGCTGGACCGTGCCGTCCATGTAGTGGAGCGCCGGCGAGAGGATGACCATGCGGCCCTGGATGATGAGCCGGCCAGCGCCCTTGAGGTAGCCGCCGTACCAGTAGAAGGTGCCGGAGACGGTGATGTCGCCGTCGAGCGTGAGCGACGTGCCGGTGACGAGCGTGATGTCGGCAAAGGCCGAGTTGGAGCAGAAGAAGTTGAGTGCGCCCGAGACAAAGTCGAGCGTGCCCATGTTGAGCATGTCGCTGCCCTTGATGACGTTGACCGTGCCGCCCACGATGGACGTGTTGCCGGTGATCTCGTAGGTACCGGCCATGATGGCCGTCGCGCTGGCGCTGTACCGCATGATGCCGCTGCCCGTGACGTGCGAGGCCGCTTCGAACCGCTGCGTGCCGGCGCTGAACTCAGCGATGGCCGACACGTCGCCCGTGTTCACGAGGCCCGTGTGCGAGCCGCCTGCCGTGAAGAGCGCGCGGCTGCCCGCGGCCACCTGGAGCGTGCCGTTGTTGGCGTAGCCGCCGGCAAAGGTCGACGTCGTGCCGGCGCCCTGCTTGAGCCAGTTGCCGTAGTTCTGCACCACGAAGCTGGCCGTGCGGTTGGCCTGCGCGACAAAGGTCGCCCAGTTGACGAGATGCGCGTTGTCTGAGCCCTCCACGTCGCCGTCGAGCCAGTTAATGGTGCCCTGGTTCTGGATGGCGCGCGTGGTGATCTGCTTGGCCGCCGTCGACGTAATGTTGAGCACGCCCGTGATGACGGTCGAGCCCGACTGCGACGTGAGGCCGCTGCTCCAGACCATGCTGGCGACGCTTACGTTGGAACGGCCTGTCAGCTCGCCCGCCGCGTGGACGAGCGAAGGCCACACCTGGTTGGCGCAGCACGAATCCACGACGCCCGACGACAGCAGCACGCGCTGCAGAGTGTAGTTGTTCGACAGGAACTGAACGCGGCCGCCGGCCGCCGTGAGGGTCTGACCCAGGTCCTTGACGTCACCATCGCGCACGTTGAGTACGCCGCTGGTGGCGCTCAGGCTGCCCGAGGGCGCCACGGTGACGTTGCCCACGAGGTCGAGCTGGCCGCCGGCCACGACTGCCGAGCCGGTGACCGAGAGCGACGAGCCGGCCATGCTAGTGAACACGCCGCCGGTGAAAGACGCGATGCCAGACACAGAGAGGTTGTTGGCGTTGCTGCCGCCGTTGGTGAAGCTCACGTTGCCCAGAACGTTGACGCTGCCCGTGTTGACGACGGAGCCCAGCGAGAGGGCTGAGCCGGCGGGGATCTGCACGGTGGCTCCGAGGAGGTTTACCAGCGAGGCCGGCGCGATGGTGGCCGAGCCGGGCGTGGTCTTGTTGATGAGGCCGTGGTTCTCAAAGAGCGACAGCGAGCCGGTCGCGTCGCGAACGAGCTGCGCGCCGGAGCCGACCACGTTGAAAGTGGCGCCGTTCTGGTTGACGAAGGTCGCCGCATTGGCGTAGGTCACGACGCCGCTGAGCAACGAGGTCGTGGCACCCGGCGTGTTGATGATGGTGGCGCCGTTGAGCGTGCTCGTGCCGTTCAGCTGGAGGGCCTGCGTGTTGCGCACCGTCAGCGGCCGGGCGATGGAACCGCCGTTGACGACGATCGAGCCGGTGGCGGTGAGCGTGGCGAGACCCGTGAGGGTTCCGCTGACCACCTTTACGGACGGCAGGGCGACGTCGGCCCGGAGGTAGACGGTGCCGCCGGCGACGCTGAGGTCGCCGAAGGCGGGCGTGGCCAGGAGCACGATCAGGTTGCCGCCGGACGCACGGGTCTGGGTCGTCGTGGTGTAGGTAGCGTTGGCGCCAATGACCAGCGCGCCGCCAATGACCTCCACGGTGGTGCCGGTGAGGGCCGAGCCGTCGAGGAGCTGCAGGATGCCGGCCGTCACGCGCAGGAGACCGCTGACTTGGAGCTGCGTCGTGTAGTGGAGGCCACCAGCGCCGAGAGCCAGCACGCCCGAGGGCACCGCGATGGACCCGTAGTTGACGACAACCACGTTGACGCTGGAGACCGCCGTGGCGGGCGCGCCAACCTTGGTGGTCATCTGGCCGTAGTTGATGAGCTGGCCGTCGTCGCCGCCGGTCATGGTGCCGGTCGACTCGAGGACAAGCGACTGGTTGTTGACCAGGACGCCCGAGTTGACAAAGGCCACGTTGCCTACCACCCAGCGGGTGAGGTTGTTGTTGACGATCACGACAGTGTCGAGGGTCAGCGTCGCGGCGGTCGAGACGTTGAGGTACAGCGTGCCGCTCGAGACCACCGTGCCAAAGCCGGTGACGGTGCCCGAGACGAGGTTGATCCAGGTCGGCACCGACAGGAGGCCGTCGACGATGACCTTGCCCGTGCCCTGCATCGTGAGCGAGGCCAGCGAGGTCGAGAGCTGCGTGTAGTCGAGCTGGCCGCCGGTCACGACGACCGTGGCGTCGGTGTCCGGATTGGTGTGGAGGCCCACATAGCCGGCCGACACGCTAAGCGCCGCGCCGAACGAGGTCACATGGGCGTCAGACATCACGTAGAGCGAGCCGCCGGTGGCGCTGGTGGAGCCGGTGTTGTCGAGTCGGCCGCTGAGCACGGTAGAGCCGCCCTGCGCCACGAATGCGCCGCCAATCGAGTTGATGCGCGAAACAGGCTCGAACGTGTGCGTGCTGTCGGTGATCGCCAGCGTCGAGGCGGCGTTGGCGATGGTGAGAGAGCCACGGTAGGCGCCGCCGCCACTGAGGGCAAGGGCGCCGTTGGAGACGGTGATGCTGGCCTGCTCGGCGAGCTCGATCCAGAAGTCGATCGTGGCCTGCGTGGCGCTGGCCGCCTTGACGACCTGGCCGAGGACGCGCAGCGTGGGCGGGACCTGGACCGTGTCGGAGCTCATGACGTAAGAGAGGCCGGTCGACATCTGCACATTCCACGTGGCGTTGGCCCGGATCTGGACGACACCAAAGTTCTTGCCGCGGATATTGCCAGCGATCCAGGTGCCTGTGCCGGCGATGTCGAGCAGTACACCGGTGATGTCCTTGTTCTGCGCTGTGTCGGCCACAAACTGGGACAGGACGACGATGGAGCCGTTGACGCCGGTCGCCATCTCACCAGCGCTCATGCGGTAGGTGTCGGTCACCGTGAGCGTGCCCGTGAGGGCCACCTGGCCGCCGGTCTGGGTGAGGAACGGGACGGTGAAGTCGACGTTGCCCAGGTCGAGCGTGCCCGCGGTAACGTTGAGGGGCACCACGGGCGTCGGCAGCCCGTTGTTGAACAGGTGAAGCGCGCCAGCCGTGACTTGGACGTAGGGGCCCATGTTGACCAGCTTCGAGGTCGAGGCAAAGGTGAGATCAGCGCCGGCGCAGACGGTCGCCGCCGTGCTGTTGTAGAGACCGCCGTCGCCAACCCACATGACGCCTCCGGTGAAGGACGAAGCCTGAAGCAGCAGCTGGCCGTAGACCTCGAGCACACCGCCGCTGAGGGCCAGCGCGCCCATAGCCACACCGGTGCGGGTCAGGACCACAGTGTCGGTGTTCACGACGAGCAGGCCCGAGCCGGTGGTCTGGAGGACACTGTCGACAAGATGGAGGCCGCCGGTGAAGGCCAGCGTGCTGCTGACGCTGACGGGCGACGTGTAGGAGCCGCCGCCGGCGAGGCTCAGGCTGCCCTGGTTCACGTTGAGGGTCCCGCTGTGCTGGACCGCCCACTGGATGGTGTTGGTGGCCGTGCCCGACTTGACGAATGTGCCGCGGTTGATGAAGGCGCTGTTGGCGCCCGAGCTGAGGAGCCAGTTGTAGTTGGTCCCATTCGTAGCGGCGGTAAAGGTGGCCGTGCCATTGTTGACGAACACACCGCCGGCGAGGCCCACCACGTTGCCGCTGGTCCAGGTGGCCGTGGCGCCGTTGAAGAGGATGCCGTCGGCCAGCTGCTTGACGCCGCTGGAGCTGATCACGAGGCTGCTTGTGGACACGAGCGTGCCGGTGCCCTGGATGGTACCGGCGGCCCACTGCATGGCGCCGAGCACGCGAACGATGCCCAGCTTGTTGAGCACGCCGCCGGTCATGGTGAGCGACGAGAAGGTCAGGTCGTAGGTCGACGTGTCAAGCGTGCCCGACGAGATGGCGGTGGGCGGGAAGGCCGTGTTGATGTTCTCCGTGTACAAGCCCAAGAAGCCGCCCGCAACAATGACGCCCTTGCCCACGCTGGCCAGGTGCGCCGGCTCGGCCATGTAGAGCGTGCCGCCGGTGGCCAGCGTGAGGCCCGACGAATTGAACAGGCCCAGCACAAAGTTGATGCCGCCGGCGCTGGTGAAGTTGGACGAGGCGTCGACCGTGATCATCGTGGTCGGCATGAAGGACTGCGAGCCGAGGCCCAGCACGTTGGCGTTGGACAGCACGAGGCGCGAGGCGCCCGTGATGCTGAAGTTGCCTGTGTGGATACCGCCGCCATCGAGCGCGAGCTGCGAGCCGCTGTCCACCGTCACGACGCCGTGGTTGTCAAACTGAGCGGCGATGCTGGTGCCGGCGGGGCTGCTCACGACGCGGAAGACGCCATCGTTGGTGAAGAGCGGCAGCTTGAAGCTCGTGATCGGGTTGGCCAGGCCGCATGCCGCGGCACAGTTGACGATAAACGTGGCGGTGGGGTTGTTGACGAAGACAGCGCCGTTGGTCATGCTCAGGGTGCCGCCGAGCAGGCTCGTCGTGGTCGAGCTGATGAGGGCGGTCGTGTCCACGAGCTTGGCGGCGGTGCCGGAGATGGTGAACGCCGCCGTCGACACAAAGGTCAGCTGGCCAGGGCCGGTGATGCTGCCGCCGGTCAACTGGTACTGGCCAGTGACGGTCACGTTGCTCTGGAGGGACAACACGCCGCCGGACTGGGTCACGCTGGAGAGCACCACCATCTGACCCTTGAGGTCGACGCTGCCCGAGGTCAGGTTAAGCGGCGGCAGGGCCACGACGCTGGCGGGCAGGACGGGCAGGACGAGGCTGCCGCCAGAGACCACCAGCGTGTTGGCGCCCAGCTGAAGCGAGCCCGTCGAGGCCACGGTGAGCGAACCGGCCAAGAGCTGCGTGAGGCACGACGAGCAGTTGTAGTTGCCCGAGATGGTGACATCCGCGCCGGACACGGCCAAGGCGACGTCCTTTTCGACGACCAGCGACGAGTTGGGCGCGAAGGCGTGAACGCCGGCCGCGAACTGCAGCGTGGTGGTGCCCGCGAGCGCGCGCACCGACGAGGCGGTGTCGAAGAAGGTGTCAGCGCCGGCCAGCGTAAGCGAGCCGTTGGACACGGTGAGCGAGCCCTTGTGGTCGAGGTCGCACGACAGCGTCGAGGCGCCACTGCCGGTCTTGACGATCGAGCCTAAGTTGACGAGGCGGCAAGCGCCCGGGGCGCTAGCGGCCAAGTCGGCCGTCGAGGTGGCCGAGATGGTGAGCGTGCCCAGGTTGCGCACGAGGGCGCCCGACGCCGCATTGATCGAACCGCCTAGCCACTGCACCGCGGTAGTCATGTTGAGCGTGGCGGCCTGCAGGGTCTTGGCCGAGCCGCTCAGGGTGACGGGGCCGTTGGCCTGGATGGTGATGGCAGACACGGCGCCGCCATTCCACGTGAACGCGTTCTTGACCGTCACGGCGGTCAACGAGGCGCCGGCACCCACGAGGCTCGCCGTGGCATCAACGGACAAGCTAGACAGGCGGAGTGCAGGCGCGGTGACATAGACCACACCCGATCCGGCGACCGAGAGCGTCTGGTTGGCGTCGGCCACGTTGGGCGAGACGAGGGTCAGGTTGCCGGAGCCGCTCACCGAGGCCGAGGCCACCTCCCAGGCGGCGGTGTTGGTCGAGTTGATGATGACGACGCCCGAGGTCACGCTGACCGAGCCGGTGCTGCGCAGGGCCGCGGTGCCCATCAGGGTGAACACCTGGCCGCTGGTCGCGTTGAAGGACAAGGCGCCCGTGGCGCTGACGCTCACGTTGCCGCTGGCGAGGCCGCCGCTGTTGAGGGCCAAAGAGGCGCTGGCGAGCACGCTGACCTGGCCGCTGCTGGTGATGGGCCAGCCAAGGAGGGCGCTGCCACCCGTCGCGACGGTCAGCGAGCCCACGAATTTGGCCTGCGGCAGGGCCGAAGCCGAGCCGGCGGCCACCGAGAGGGTCGCCTGCTGCAGGGCGGCGACCTGGCCGTAGCTGTTCCACTTGGCGCTCTGCGAGCCGACCAGACCACCGGTGGTGAAGTTGACCGCCGCCAGCGTCGTCAGGGTGCGCTTGACGAGGCTCGCGGTGCCGCTGATGACCACGGCGCCCGACACGGTGGTGGTGCCTACGCCCTCGTGGCTTCCGCCAGACCAGGCAAGCGGGCCGTTGACCTGCACGCTGCCGCTGCCCAGGATGGTACCGCCGCTCTGCGTAAGCGACGTCGTGTTGAGGGAAACGCCGCGCGTGGCCAGGACAAGGGTGCCGCTCGAGAGCACAAGCGCGTTGATGTTGGCCGTGGCCGGGAGCGTGATGACCGCGCCGGCCGTGGCGACGACAGCCGTGTCCGTGGATCGCGGGACGTAACCCGTGCTCCAGCACGTAGACGTGAACCAGTTGGCGTTGCCAGTGCACGTCCAAGTAGCTGTGACGTTGGTGGCCGTCGACGCGCAAGTCGAGCCCGCGTAGGGCGCCGTGCAGACGCAGTTGCTGTTGACGCAGGTGCCGTGGCCGCTACACTTAGAGGCGCAGTTGTCGGTGCAGGCCAGGCCCATGGCCGTGGTGCCGGAGCACGAGCAGGTCGCCGTCGCCGTAGTGCACGTGCCAGCGCCGGAGCAGTCGTAGGGGCACACGTATCCGGTCAGCGTGAGCTGCGTGGCGTTGAAGGTGGGCCACAACGTGATCGCGCTGCCGCTGACTTGGCTGTTGATCGTGCGGAAGTCCTCCGTCTTGGAGCCGTAGGTCATCAGTGAGAACCTGTCGCCCGGTCCCGGCCGGTAGTCCTTGTTGAACGTGAACGTGAGCGTGCCGTCAAAGTTGGCCGTGCCGCCCGTCACGAGGCGCGGGTACTGCAAGTCGGGGACGATGCCCGAGATCTGCACGTTGAGGTTGGCATTGGCGCCGAGGGTGAAGTTGCCGTCGATAGCCGTCGTGGCCGGGAGCACCCAGCTGCCGGAAGTGAAGTCGAGCGAGCCGTAGATCTTGCCCGAAGGCGTGCCGGCATGGTCGGTGCCGACGCCGTTGATGGAGAAGACGCCGCCGCTGAAGGAGTGCTTGGCCGCGGGGTTGGTCAGGGTGAGCACGCCCGCGTGCTGCTGCGTGACGTTGCCGCCGCGCACGGTGAGCACGCCCTGGTGCCACCAGTAGGCCCGGTGGGCGTCCCAGACGCCGGCGTTGATGTCGATGTCCCAGTCGACGTAGACCGTGCGGTAGTTGGAGTACTTGCCCAGCTTGCCAAACACGACGATCTTGGGCGCGGGCGAGCCTGGGCTGCCGACGTTCATGCGGTAGTACTCGAAGCAGTCGTGGCACAGGTTGTAATAGCAGTTCTCGCACGCCGTGGTGTAGGCGTTGACCATGTCCAGTGTGCCCGTCGCGCCCACGATGAACTGCGCGCCGGGGTAACCGTACCAGTTGCCGCGGTACCAGCGCGCGTAGCCGTTGAGCTGGAACACGTTAAGCGAGAGGTAGCGCGCCGCGTTGTTGTCGAGCTTGAGTGCGCCCACCGTGCAGTTGCCCGTGCCGGTCACGGTGCCAGCCTGCCAGTCAAAAGCGGCCGCGTAGATGAGGCCGGCCACCTGAAGCGTGCCGTTGTTGGACAGGACGAAGTTCGTGGCCGAGGCCGAGTAGGTCACAATGCCCAGCAGGCCGCCGCTCACCGAGACGACGGGCAGCTGCACCAAGGCGCCCAGCTGGAAGTAGGCAAAGCCGCCGCTGACGCTGGTCGTCGCCACGTTGTACGAGCCGTAGGCATTGACCATGCCGCCGGTGGCAAAGACCACCGCGCCAGCGCCGCTTACGGTCGACGTGGCCGGCAGCGTGCTGTAACCGCCAGCGAACAGGATGGTGCCCGCGGCGCCCACCTGCACGACGCTGTCGAGCGTGGCGTTGATGATGAAGGCGAGCACGCCGGCGTTCACCTGCAGCAGGGCTTGGTTGAGCAGCGGGCAGGCGAACGTCGCCGTGCCGGCGGAAGCCGCCACGAGCGTGCCGGCGTTGATGACGACGCTCTGCTGCACCGCCACCGCGGCCGCGATCGAGCCGCCTGAGGTCACCGTGAAGTTCTGCAGGTTGTAGAACGACTGGCCGTTGATCAGGATGATGCTGCCCGCGGTCCAGTTGGCCACTCCCGTGTTGACGGTCTTACGGCCGAGGTAGAGGGTGCCGCCGGCCAGCACGGTGGTGCCCGTAAGAAGCGTGGCGCCGGTGCCGGTCTGCGTGCCGCCGGACATGGTGAGCTGCGGGAGGGTGATGTTGCCGCTGCCGGTGAGGTATCCGCCGGACTGAGTCAGGTTCGGCAGGGTGAAGGTGTTGTTGAGGAAGTCCAGCGTGCCGTCGCCCGAAAGGGCCACCTGCGACGGGAACGTCGTCGGGACCGTCTCAAAGGCCAGGTAGCCGCCCGAGACCTGGAGCGAGGCGCCGAGGCTCACCCACTTGGTGCTACGGCGGAAGGTGACGAGGCCGTCGGTGACGCTCGTAGTGCCGCTCACGGCGTAGGTGCCGCGGAGCTCGACGCCCGCGCCGGAGAAGAGCAGCGTGCCGGTGCCCTGGAAGGTGCCTGCAACATCGAGCGCGTAGTAGCCGCCCACAAAGTTGATCGTGCCGGGCGTGGTCGCGCCCAGCGTGCCAAAGGTGGTGCCCGCGGCCGAGGCCGAGAGGCCCAGCACGCCACCCGTGCAGGACACGGTGCCGTAGTTGTTGAGCGTCACGTAGACCACGTTGTTCTGGGCCGATTTGACAACGGTGCCGTTGTTGACGATCGAGGCCTGGCCCGAAGTCGACAGCCACTCGGCGTCTTTGTTGCGGTACGGGCTAATGACGTAGATGCGCTGAGCATTGAGCGCCAGCGTGCCGTTGGCCGCATTTTCCAGGACCGCCGCGTCGTGGTGGTAGACGTCGCCCCCCTCCCACGAGATGAGGCCGTAGTTGCGCAGGAGACGGGCCAGATGCTTGTCGCCCACGCTCGACAGGGTGAGCGTAGTGCCCGTCACGATGGTGGCGCCGTTGCCGGTCATGGTGCCCGACGTCCACGTGCTGTTGACGGCGAGGGTCAGCTGACCGCTGCCGGTGAGCACGCCACCTTCGAGCACAAGAGACGGAAGCACAAGGTTCCACTGCGTCAGGTCCAGCGTGCCGGCAGTGACCTGCAGCTTGGAGCCCACGCTGTCGCCCACAAACACGACGCCCGGCGCCTGAGTGTAGTGATCGCCGTCGACCTGCTGCCCGGCATGCGGGAAAGTCGTGTAGCCGCCCGTAACCCAGAGCCGGCCGAGGTTGGCAAACGTGCAGTAGACGTTGTTGACGCCGTTGGCAAACTCGATCGTCGACGCCGCGTCGGCGCGAATCGTCGCGTTGACATCGGCCACAGCGTCGCCAAGCGCGAGGATGCCGCCGGTGAGGGCCGAGTAAATGCCCGCCGCGCTGTAGCTGCCGCCAGAGAGCAGCAGCCGGCCGGCCGTGACCTCGGTCAGGTTGAAGTTCTCAAAGTACAGGGCCACGCGAGCCGACAAGGCCGCACCGCGGCTGCGCACGATGCCGTAGTTGCGCAAGCGCGCCTGGTTGGACCCCGAGAGGCTCAGACCGTAGCCGCTGCCGGCCGGGTGCACGATCTCGAAGAGGGCGCCGGGCGAGTTGATGAACAGGCCGTTGTCGATGCCCACGCCGTTGCCGCCGAGCCACTGGGTGAGGTTGTTGCTCACCAGCGGCCTGCTGAAGCCAAAGGTGGTGGCGCCCGCCAGGATCTGGAGCGTCCCGTCGAAGACGGTCGTGCCCGAGCCGGTCATTTGACCGCCGCTCCACCGGTAGGTGCCGGTGGCGTCGATGGTGCCGGAGCCGATAAGCACGCCGTCGGACTGGCTGCTCGACGGAAGGGTCACGTTCCACGCCTTGAAGTCGAGTGTGCCGCCGGACAGGGCCACGGACGGGAAGACAGCCGGGAGGGCCTCAAAGCTGGCCGTACCGGCCGACACGCGGAACGTCGGGCCAAAGGCCGTGAAGACGATGCCCTGGCGGAAGTTGACCACGCCGCCGTCGACGATGGTGTCGTTGGTCGACTGCAGGTCGGCAAACACGTTGCTCACGCCGCCGGAGAACTTGAAGCTACCGGCGCCCGTCAGGCGGCACGTCGTGGCCAGCGTGTGCTGGTCGGTGTTGGCCGAGCCGTCGAACGAGAGCTGGGCACCGGCCGCGACGGTGTAGGTCGAGTTGGCGCAGGTACCGCCGCCAGCAAGGGCCAGGTTGCCCGCCTTGGACTGGACCACGGCGTCAGGTCCGCTGTTGCGGAACAGCATGTCGAGCACGGCGCGCGTGGCCGAGCTGGCCGACTTGAGCACGAGACCGCGGTTGTCGAACACGCTGAGCGGCTGGCCGGTGGTCGTGCACCAGCACTGCGAGGTGGTCGCCGGGTCGGCATTGAACGTGGCGTTGTTCCAGTTGACGAACCGCGCACCATTGGAGGTGGCGATGTTGCCGGCCTGCCACTGGGTC
Organism: Acanthamoeba lenticulata; assembly: GCA_002179805.1. Taxonomy (NCBI): domain Eukaryota; phylum Discosea; order Longamoebia; family Acanthamoebidae; genus Acanthamoeba; species Acanthamoeba lenticulata. The sequence goes on from NAVB01000570.1 coordinate 28,294, forward strand.
AAGTTGTAGTTGACCACGTTGCGCGCAAAAGTGGCGGTGGCGGCGTTCACCACCATCTGGCCACGCACGATCGTCGTGCCCACGCCGGCGATGGCGCCGCCGGTCCACTGGTAGGTGCCCCAGATCGTGGCATTGCGCACGCCCGTGAAGGTGCCGGCCGAGTGCGCCACGTCCTGGATGTCGTGCTCGGCGTCGCCCAGGTCCAGCGTGCCGCCAGCCACGGTGAGCACCGGATGGTCGCGGTTGATGCCGTAGTGGAACAGAATCGTGGCGGTGCCGGCCACCTGCAGGCCCTGTGTGGCCGTATTGGTGAAGGTGGCGCCCAGCAGAAGGTTGGCCAAGCCGGAGCCTTCCGCGCGCAGCTTGCCGGAATCGCGGAAGGTGCTCCTCACGTTGAGGCTACCGCCGGTAACGCGCACATTGCCGTTGGAGGCGTTGCCGCTGATGACCGAGAGCGAGCTCAGGGTCGACACGCCGGACTCGAACACGATCGCCGACGCGCCAGGCTGGAACGTGCCCGAGCTGTAGCCGCCAGCGGAGATGTACAGAGGCTGCACGCCCGTCGTGGCGGTGCCGTTGTTGTTGAACGTGATTTTGATGTGGCCTGCATCACCAGTGCTGCCCGTCGTGACGATGCCGTAGTTGTCGAACGAGCCGGCGCCAGACATCACACGGTCGACGCCGTAGCTTGAGTATGACGCGCAGCAGCCCAGGGCGAGCGTGAAGGTGCCCGACGGGTTGTTGGTGAAGCCAGCGTCGCTGCTGACGACCACGTTGCCGCCGCTCCACGTGAGCGCTTGGTTGTTGACCACACGGCAGTTCAGGGCCTTGTCCGAGTAGTTCCAGAGGTAATCATAGACCTGGCTCGCCCCAGCCGCCATGGTGCCGGTGCCGTTGTTGATCAGCTGGCCGCTCGCCGTCGGGCACGAGATGGTTCCCAAGGTCCAGGTGAAGGACTGCAGAACGGTCACCGGGCCCTCGAGGGTGGCCGTCGCGCTTCGGGGCGACCCGGCCTGGTACGACGACGAGCCAATCTGCAGCGAGCGCAGGACGTGCGCGTATTGGCCAAAGTTGACGGTGCCCCACTCGACCATGATGGCCGGCATGTTGTTGGTGGCCGCGTCGGCAAAGTTGAGCACGCCACTGACGCCGGAGGGAGAATCGGCCGCCACGCCCACCTGGATGACGCCGGTGGAGACAAACTGCGAAGTCGACTGCACGGTGGCAACGCCCCGCAGGTGGAGGTAGCCGCTAATGGCCACGCGGCAGGCCAGGTCCACGGTGTTGGGGAAGACCAGCGCGCCCGAGGCCGACGGGGCGATGAGCGCCGTCGTCGGGTCCAGGTAGGTGTAGGCGCTGATGAACTCGAGCGTGCCTGAGGCCGTGAAGGTGCCGTTGGACTGCGTCCCGGCGGCGTTGATCGCGAGGTAGGTCGACGACGCCACCGAGATCGTGCCGTAGTTGACGACGCGAGCGTTGATGCTCGTGCTGCCGCTCACGGCCGCCAGGGTGCCGTAGTTGATCAGCTGGCCGCTGGTGGAGTCGCCCGACAGGCCGTTGTCACCAGAGATCGTCAAGGTCGCCTGCTGGTCGATCAGCAGGGTGGCGCCGCCACTGAGGGCGATCGTGCCAGCGGTCCACGCCGACGACGGGGCGCTGAGCTGAAGCGTGTGGGCGCCGGCGATGGCCTTGATGCCAAGCGAGGCAAAGGTCGCAACGCCGAGCACTTGAGTCTGGCCACGGCCGCTGAGTGTGCCGGCGAAGAAGTCGAGCGTCTTGAGGACCGTGATGGCACCGTCGGCGATGACCTGCGCAGTGCCGGTGCCGTCACCGCTACCGATCTGCATGGAAGACAGGCTCACCGTGCGGCAGTTGAAGTTGGTCTTGCCGCCCTGCGCCTGGAACGGCGCGCCAAAGTCGACCACGGTGGCCTCAGCCCGCACGTCGAGCGAGCCGCTGTTGACGCTGGTCCTGCCGCCCGTGGCGTTGTAGGTGCTCTGCATGATGAGCGAACCGCCATTGACCACCAGCTGGCCGGCCACGGTCACCTCCGATGAACGGTCGAAAAAGTACGAGGCCTGCACACCGTTGCTCGGCGGATCGACGCTGAGGACGCCACCGGCCTTCACAGCGATCGTGCGCCAGTTGGTGCCGGCGGCGATGCCCACGAGGCCCTGCGACACCAGCACGCTGCCGTAGTTCTGGAAGTCCGTCAGCACGCGGCTGGCCGCCGTCGAGTCCTGCGCGACGATGCTGCCCCGGTTGACCACCTGCACGCCCAGCGGGCCGCTAATGCTGCCGACGGCCTTGAAGATGAAGGTGCCAGACACGTCGTTGACGAACGTCGCCGAGTTGTTGAGCACAATGTTGCCGTCGATCCACGAGCCATCACGTTGCTGCAGTTAAAGAAACGTAGGCCAGTGAGTCACCTGTGAAATATATATATATATATGAGAAGGACATCAACAAAACGTACGTTGTAGAAGGACGCCATGTTGAGGGTCTTGACACCCGGGCCAGAGATGGTGGTCGTGTTGCGGACAGTCACGGAGCCCGAGCCCTGAATGGCGCCGCCAGTCTGCAGAACGAAAGGAACGATCTTGAGATCAGGAGGTCTGGATAGAAAAACAATTGAATGTGCGGAGCTCGATGACGTACCCAGGTGAAGAGGACAACAGGCATGTCGACGTTGGTGGAGAAGGCGCCGCCAGAGATGAGAAGGGACGGGATGGTGAAGTTGAGGCAGTGAATGCGCATCATGCCACCCGACACGATAAACTGCGACGGCACGCTCTGCGGCTGCACGTAGAGGTCGGCGATGCCACCGCTCACCGTGAGCGGGTTGCCAAAGTTGGCCAGTGTGGCGTCGAGGTTGAAGTTGGTCTGCCCGTCGTTGACCTCGGTCGAGCCGGACACGTTGAAGAGCGAGTCGACGTCGATCGTGCCCGACAGCAGCGCCTTGCCCGAGCCCGCAAAGGTCGAGTTGGGCAGGAGCGAGAAGACGCCGCCCAGCTGCAGCGTCGCCGCCGGACCAAAGGTCATCGTGCCGTTGTTGTAGCCGCCGCCAGCGAGGTAGAACACGCCCGAGCCCGTGGCCTGGGTCACGTTGTTGTTCTGGACCGTCAGGAGCACGAGGGCCGACGCCGAGCCGATCGAGGCGAGGGTGCCGTTGTTGACAAACACCGAGTTCTTGCCGGTCGTGTTGGTGAAGCCATAGGGCGAGGTGAAGTTGAGGGTGAAGGTGCCCTCGTTGATGATGCTCGACGCGCTCGCGGCCTTGATGTTACCGGCAACCCAGAGCGCATCGGCGTAGTTGGTCAGGGCCGTGAGGGTGATGAGCTTGTCGGCGGCCGACGAGATGTCGATGCCGCTGAGGCAGCGCACGCCAGAGACCAGGTTGTAGAGGTGGCCGCCCAGCCAGTGGAACCGCTTGTTGGTGATGAGCGGGGCCGTGCCGGTGAGGGTGCCGTCGACCAACGACAGGTCCTCGTTGGCCAGCAGCTGGCCGCTCACGGCGTGGGTGCCGCCTAGCACAAAGACGGGGGCGTTGAAGGTGGCGACGCCACCGATCTGCAGGCCTGTGGCGCGCAGGAACACGCTCTGAGACGCGGTCAGGTTCTGCGTCGTGTGCAGCGTGCCAGCGACATCGAGCACGGCGGCGTCGATGTTGGCGTCGTTGAACTCGGCCGTGCCGCTGGTGATGTTGAAGAAGGCGCCGATGTTGGTGAGCACCGAGCCGGCCTGCAGGTCGAGCAGCCCACTGGTGACGAGCGTGGTGCCGCTGACATTGAACACGGCGTCCGACTGCACGGCCACGGTGCCGTCCACCACAAAGGTGCCGGCCACGGCCAGCACGCTCGAGGCCAGCAGATTGTGCGTCACGGGGCCCGTGAAGGACAGCGTCGCGCCGGAGCTGACGTCGAACCGACCGCTGTTCTTGGTGCCGTAGCCCGCGATCTGCACCGCGCCAGAGCTGATGGTGAAGTTGCCCGACTGGTCCAACAGCGCGTTGATCACGTTGGTCGTGGTCCCGTTCTTGAACATGCGGCCCGAGTTGGCAAAGTAGAGCGAGGTGCCGCCGATCCAGTTCAACGAACCACCCGGCATGAAGTAGAACTGGCCTGAGTTGACGATGGAGCCGCCGTTGATGCCGGAGATGTCGCCGCCAAGCCACTGGGTGGTGCTGCCGACGTTGATGCGACGCGAGTCGAGCGACTTGGTGGTGGTGGTCGAGACGACCAGGCCGCCCGAGCAGGAGAGCACGCCCGGACCGCCGGCGATCTGTCCGCCGAGCCACTGGGTCTGCTGGCTGACGGAGACCTGGCCGCTGCCGTCGAGGCGGCCCAGCTCCTGCAGCTTGAGCGTGCCACGGATGCTGGAGCTAGCGCTGAGGATCACTGTGCCGGAAGAGACGATGCTGAGCGAGCTCGAGAAGATCAGGGTCTGGTACGCCGTGAGACTGCCGCCGGAGCAGGTCGTCGCCGGGAGCGACACGCCAAAGGCGCTCACGCTCAGCACGCCGGCCGAGATGTTAAGCGCGCTGCCGAGGCTCTTGACCGTGGTGAGTGAGGTCAGGTAGACCTGGCCGCCGGCGACCGTGGTCGGGCCGCTCAGGTTGATCTGGCCCGAGAGCGAGGCGCTGCCCGCAGTGAAGCTCACCGAACCGCTGCCCTGGAGGCTCGAGCCCTGGTCGAGCGAGAACGAGCCGCCGGCAAACTGGAGCGCCGCCGAGGCCGCTGAGGCGCTGAAAATGCCGGTCGAGGACGACGTGCCGCCACCGGAGAGAGCCAGCGTGCCAGAGGAGACAGTGATGCTGCCCGAGTTGGTGAGCGTCGCAACGACGGCCGACGTGTCGGTACCGGCGTTCTTGGTCAGCAGACCCGTGTTGACGATCGTCCAGCCAGAACCCACCAGGTTGCCGCCCGCGACAAGAGTGATGGTGCCGTTGTTGGAGTTGCGGATCTGCGCGCCGGCTGAGCCGGTCAAGGTGCCAGCCACCGTGAACTGGCCATAGTTGGTCAACTGATGACCGTTGTTGATCTGCGACGTCAGAGTGCCAGCGGGCACCGTTGTGGTGTAGGCGACGAGGGTGCCGCCACCGAGGGCGCCGCCTTGCCACTGGAAGGTGCCGGTAACCGTCGTGAGACCCGAGCCGCGCAGCACGCCGCCCAACGCGAGGACGAAGTTGGACTCCAAGTTGAGGCGGATGCCCGACTTGACCGAGATGGCGGCCTGCAGCCAGAGGTCGCCCGGAATGGTGACGTCGGCGTTGAAGACATGCGTGCCACCGGTGATGTTGAGCGCGCTCGGGAAGCGCATGGGCGTGTTGAGCACGAGGCTACCGCCGACGAGAGCCGTGTCCGGCAGCTGCGCAGAGAGCGCGTTGACGGTGAGCTGGCTCGACTCGCTCGGGCCCTGAATGATCAGCTTGGCGCCGAGCGAGGTGACCGAGGCCGACGCGGCCAGCGTGTGAATGCCGCTCTGGACCGTGGTGACGCCCTGAATGTTGTAGCCGGCGCTGATGGTCGCGCTGCCGCCCGTGAAGTTCACCGAGCCGGCGCCCGCAATCGTCGAACCGGCGTTGAACTGGGACGTGCCGCCGGCCAGCTGCAGAACGGCTGATGCGGCCACGTTGATGGGACCGGTGAAGACGCCACCACCCTGGACGGAAAAGACGCCGTTGGTGATGTTGATAGTGCCCGTGCTGGTGATGGACGGCAGCAGCACGGCCGTCCCGGGGTCGGTCAGGACCAGCGAGCCCACGTTGTTCAGCGACCAGGCGCTGCCCGCCAGCACAGCGCCGGCCTGGAGCACCACGGTGCCCGAGTTCTTGAACGTGGCCGCTCCGCTGCCGGTCAGCTTGCCCGAGATGACGCAGTTCCCGTTGGAGTTGAGCGTGCCACCCGTGATCGACGAGCTGCCCGCGATGACGAGCGACTGCTGCGCGTCGATTCGCTGCAGCGAGATGGTGCCGCCGCCCAGCGTGAGGTCATTCGCGAACGTGGCAAAGCCCGTGCCGGTGAACAAGCCTCCGGCCAGCGTGTTGTTGACGCCCGTGGCCTGGAATACGTTGTTCACGGTCATCGTGCCGCCGGTCTGGATGAACGAGCTCGTGACAAAGAGCGAGCCGCCCAGCGTCATCTTGCCGTTGGCGACGGTCAACCGGTCCAGGGTCAGCGAGTCGGCCGAGCCGGGCAGGATGATCTCGCCCGCCGCGCCCGTAATGCGCACTTGCGAGCCCAGGCGCGTGATCGACGTGCCGATACCAATGTTGATTGGAGCCGACACCTCGGCCGTACCCGCGTTGTCCAGCTGCGAGTATCTGCATTAGCGCACAACAACAACAACAACAACAAAAACATGTGAGTTCGCCATGACCGACAGAAGAGAGGAGCGAGTTTTGAGGGTTGCAAGGAGAAACGCAACTGGTAATACACAGTGCCCGCGGTGTAGTACATGGTGCCGCTCGAGACGATGGTGGTACCCACGTTGACGCTGGTCGTCGCACCCGCGAAGTTGATGGCACCAGTGGCGGCGATGTTGATCGGCGCCCAGGCGTCGCTGCCACCGGTGAGGGTGAGCATGCCCTGAAGGATGTTGAGCACGCCTCGGTGGCTCATGTAGGCCGACGACTGGAAGGTGCTGTTCGGCAGCGGGAGCGACACGTTCAGGGTGCCGTTGTTGGCGAACAACGCCGTGCCCACCCCGGTGAGAGTGACCGCGTTCGAAACCACAAAATCGCTCTGCGCAGGCAAATCCAATAACGCGTCGTGGTGGTGGTGGTCATGTCAGCTTTTAAGAGCGCCGCCACGCGTAGCGTAAACATAGATGGGTCAAATGGTTGGTCATACCCCTGGCGAGTTGATGAACATGGAACCGGTGTTGAGGGTGAGGCCGCCGCTCCGCCACAAACCACCACTGTGGGCACAGCAAAAAAACAGGGACAAAAAAACAGTCAGCGTGCTAGAAGGCACGTGCAAGGAGGGGCATGAAGAGACACGCGTACGCGTTGATGCTGAGCGTGGTTCCGGCGTTGAGCGTGCGCCCGGGGCAGGTCGCGCACTCCAGCGTGAGGAGACCGTTGATGTTGGTGGTCGTTGACATACTCAGCACGCCGCCACCCCACACCAAGGGTCCGTTGACCTGCCGGCGGTTGTAGCTGAGCATGGAGGGCCAATCTTTCGCATTTGTGAAAATTGGGGGGGGGAAGGGGTGAACGTACCGTAAGCCTACCCGTGCCGTAGATGTTGGAGGCCGCCGTTCCATTGTAGGTCAACGACGAAACGGTCAGAGTTGTGGGCCTGCATTAAATGAAATGAAATCAAGATCAGAATTTGATGCATCGGCTGGCTTGTAGATCTTGAAAAAAAAAAAAAATTTCGGGGCAGCAGACAAAACTTGGCAGCGGAGCACGTACGCTTGCGCGCTGATGCTGCCAGCAGTGATCGTGAGTGACTTGACTGCGATGACCGCGTTGAGCTGCACGGTCACGGCAGCCTTGTCCAATACAACATCATCATCGGTGGTGGGGGCGACGCCGCCAACCCAGTTGGTGTTGTCGGTCCACAGGCCGCCGTCGGGGCCAGACCATCGGACAGTGGCGCCGGCCACACCAGAGGGAGGAACCACCAGGAGCGCGATGGTAACGATCAGGCAGAGCCACACCAGGACATTTAGTTTACAACCTATGTGACGGGCATCACCACCACAACCACCATCACAAACCATGGTTACGAAATAGCTTAGCGGTGAGGCCAGCACGGCCCGAATGTGTCGGGCAAGTACAGTCATTCCCACCACATTCGGGCGCGAAATATAGAGAGATACACAGATATAAAAAAGCTTAATGCGCGGTTTCGGGGCAGTGATCAGCAACCGCAGGGTGAAACAGTTTCTGTTCCAAAGAACAAAATGTGACCACAGGGAGAATAAAAAAATTTTAAGGCACATGCCAGGGTGCCCATTGGTGGAAATAGGGTATAGGCGGACCCGACCACAAGACGCATGAAAACGAGAATGAGGACAACGGTTGAGGTGAAGAAGAAGCGGCCCCAGCTGGGAGGCAACGCAAGTGCGGTTGAAGAGATAGGAAGAGAAGAAAACATGCATCAAAGACAGACTAGAAGTAGGGGGCGGGGGCATACCCATATTGCTGGTAGTTTCTGTATGCCAACTACAAAACTGGATCAAAGCTATTCGCGTTGATAAACGGCCCAGCAGCAGAGATGGGCAGGCCTGCAGAAAACAACACCACACACACAACACCAAACACACACGCGGTCGAGCGGGGAGGGGAAGTGTGCAAGTCTTTGTGTCTCTCTCTGTGGCCCGGAAGCAGCTGCCGGTCCGCAGCGCCTGGTGCGGTGGGGTGTAATGTGTTGGCTCGGGGAGAAGGGAAGAGTACGAAAAGACCACAGGCGCGAACACAGCCCGTGGTATGCTTCCCCGTTGTTGTGTGTCGACAATCTAGAAACGTGGTCCTGGTGGTTGCCAGGAGGAAGGTTGAAAATTATAGTCTCCGATTGGGCAAAATGTTAGGTATCAACCGGCGTTCTCCGGCGCCGAAGGGGCTCCCACTGCGGAGGCAACGCAAAGGCCAATAAAATCGTTAGGAGCGAATTCATCACATCATTCCCACTACACAAACCCGTCGTCTTCTCCCGTTCAAAACGCCATAAACCAAGAAGAAAGAAGGAGAGAAGAAGAAGCGGCGAACAGCGCCACGAGACGCGTCAGAACAGAAGCAGCATGCTGTTGGAAAAAAAGACAAGCTCGCCTGCTGGCTTCGCCCAGCACCCGCGACTTCTTTTTCTACCTGGCGGTGCTCCCCTCTTGGTCATTATCTTAAGCTTGGGTGTTCTGGCTCTGTGGATTCCTTCGGGGGCCGGGGACGTGTCCGTCACGCCCTGCTTTACGGCCAACCTCCAAATCGCCTCAACCAACGGAAGAACGAGCACGGGAGTTCTGTACTACAACGCTAACTACCCAGCAACTCGTTTTGAAGCCCACACCATCCCAGACCGCAGCGGCGACGGTCCGTTGACCCCCTCCCCAACAACCCCTTCCACAGTTCCCACCCCCCCCCCCATAGCGCGTCTTCTTCTTTTCCGGGACCACCAGGTCGTTTTCCTGCCGTAGGTGGGGGTGTGGGTGACCACTCCAGCCTCTTATCTATCTTCTAGCCCATTATCTCAATCTTCTCTCTCTCTCTCTGTCTCTTTTCTCTCTTTCTCTTTCGCAGACCCGGACTGGGTTCACATCTGGAACTACCAAACGGTAAACACGGCCGATCTCCATGGGTTTTTGTGGTGGTGATGGTGGTGGGTGGTGAGGTTAGTTCTCCTGCGAGTTGTTGACGAGACTGATGATCCCCTTTATCCTCCTCTTCCTTCTCCGTCCTCCTCTTTCTCCTCCCTCCTCCTCCTCCTCCTCCTCGTCCATGAATGCTCAGGGATACAAGTACATTCTGCTGAAGGAGAGTGGCGGCACTCAGTGCCTCAATCAGACCGGGTCTAAATCCATGCCGTTCATCAACTGTCCCACCCCCTCTTCCTCCGACCCCTACTCGTCTTCGGATTGCTACAGTTATTATTGCTACTATACCGGCGCTGTCATGACCCTGCGGAGGTATGGCGGAAGAGATCTACACATGTCAAGTTTGTTTGATTCTAACTCTTCAACCCCACGCACGCACACACACACACATACGTACAATCTTAACAATCAAGATGCTATTGGAACTCTGACAGCACTCTCGCTTCAATTGTCTTCGAGGATGGTACGGCAGTCCGTTATTTGCTCTTCCCTTTCTCTTCTTCTCTCCTTCCTCCTTCCTTCTCTTTGTAACTCTGGTGGTGGTGGTGGTGGCGGTGGATGCGTGTGTTTGGGGTACGCGCCCAGGCTACTTTTACTGGAGCGATTACAACTACTGGTGGCACGTAAATTCGCAAACAACGTGGACGTTTTCGGGGTGGAACTACGCCTGCCCAGACTCATCCAAGTTCAGCCCAGGCTTTGCTTGTGACGGCATCTTGGACTCGAGCTAAAAGAGAAAGAGAGAGAGAGAGAGAAAGAAACCACAATGCACGGCCCACTACACTGAGGGGAAGTTTTTCCTCTTCTAAGGCCTTTTTGGGGCCTCCGGAGACCACAAACACACAAGATAAGAACAAGTACATGCCGAGAGTTACTGCATTTGTCTCCACCCATTTGCGGGGCAGGCGAGGGAAAACACATTTTCCCGGATCAAAAGAAAAATATGATGTGAGGCAACCGACCTCAGCGCGCCTGAGACTGCCCTCGCGCGCCCAGCAAATGGTGGAGACCACGGCGACAGCTTCTTTGAGCGCCACCACACCTATGGCTGCACCAGCGCTCAACCTTGGCAGTAACGACTCCTTTTTCCTTCGTCATCACCATTATCATGATGGCGGTGATTACGCATGCGGCTTCACGCCAGCTTCAATCGGCCTCGTGCTGTTCAGCGCTGCATTCTTCACTTTCATCTACAACGCCAGCTCGTTCGTCTTCACGCGGCTGAGCTCCACCTACTGCGGCCTCCCACCCAAGCTCCAGCTGCGGTGGGACAACCGCATCGCCTCGACAGTGCACGCGCTCATCATCGTGCCCGGCTGCCTTCATGCCTTCCTCTTCGCCTATGACCCCCAGATTCTTACCCCCCACTTTGCCGTTCTTGGGTGCAACAGCGGTAAACTCTCTTTTGCATTCCCTATTTCCATCTGTTGTTCGGAGGATTGAATTTGGAAGAGGATGAGGGAATGGTTGTTGTTGTCGTTTAATCTCAAACCTGTGGTGGTTTTGGGGGGAGGGCTGTAGAGGCAATGATATGGGCCTGCATCAGCGCGGGCTACTTCACGTGGGACTGGTTGACCTACCTTCTCTACGTGGTGACCCGCCGGACGGACGACGTCGAAGTGGGCGAATTTGTACACGCCTTTGTACGCGCGAGCCCTCCCCCCCCCCGCAACAACGCTTGGGAAGCTTTCCTTGCTCTGGCCCTCTCCAAGAGCTCTCCTCGGCTTCTGTCGTTTCTTATTGAGGGTCTCTCTCTTTCTTTCTCTCTCTCTCTCTCTCTCACTCACTCTGTATGTGTGCTGTAATGTTACCAGGTCTGCTGGCTGGCCTATCTCCTCACTGTGGTACGTTCCTCTCTTCCTTGACGGCTGAAACGACAGCTATTTATCTTGTTGTTGTCGTTCACTGTCGTGACGTCATGTTTGGGGGGGGGGTGCAGAGCCCGTTTGTGCAGTACTACGGAATGTTCTTCTTGGCCTACGAGCTCTCGACGCCCTTTGTTAACTTCCACTGTACGGCGCACGCACGTGCGGAGCAAGTCGGTGGGGAAATTGACTGTTGTCTTCTTGCGCTGCTGCTGCTGCTGCTTCAGGGTTCATGGATAAGTTCATGGTGCCCAACAGCAACCCGATCAAGCTGCTCAACGGCATCTTGCTGATCGTGGGCTTCTTCTTGGCACGAATCGCCTTCGGGTTCTACTATTCGTACGCCATCGTGCGGGACCTTTACATCGTGGCAACGGACAACATCAGTGCGGGTGGCCCGATGTGGATCAACGTGAACGCAGGGGTCATCACATTCATCATCCTCACCATGTGTGTCCTCAACACCCACTGGTTCAGCCTCATCATCAGCTTTGTACAGAAGAAGCCTCGTGCGGTCAAGAAAGAATGAGGAGCGAGTGAACAGACCGGCGGAGCTACGAGCGCTGCCATGCTCTTCTCTCTCTCTCTCTCTCTTGGGCCAAAAACAACAACATGATGCTTTCAATGATGTCTCTTTCTTGCTGCGGGTCCTCGCAAGGTGAAGCGCGCGGTCAAGGTGCGTCCGTCTCCCCAGAAGCCGTGACTTTTTTTTT